>VZRQ01010598.1:594656-700024 GCA_013397975.1 Machaerirhynchus nigripectus | reverse complement strand
GGGGGGGAGGGCAGGAAGCTGTGTAATAGTTGTGTATTTGCTCTTCCTACTAATTAATGATAAAATCCTCTTGGTTTTCCTTATATCTGATTTAGGAAGTGAAAGACAATTGATTTATTGACTGTTACAACTCCACTAAGCTATAATGTTTTAGCCAAAACAGTACAAAGCAAAAAATCCTAAGACTAAATAATACCATATTGCTCTGGGGTTACAGCACTGCAGAATGCTCTTGTGAGACCCTACCTGGAGTGCTGCATCCAGCATTGCTCCCCCAATGGACCTCTCAGGACACACGCCCAGAGGAGGCCATGAACATGCTCAGGGGGCTGGAGCACCTTTACTGACACCCTTGGGCTGTTGGGGAATAGAAGGCTCTGGGAAGACCTTAGAGCACCTTCCAATACCTAAAGGGGCTCCAAGAGAGCTGGAGAGGGCTTTTGACAAGAGCATGAGAGTGATAGCACAAGGGGGAATGACTTCAAACTGAAAGAGGACAGGGTTAGATTAGATATTGGGAAGAAACTCTTCCCTGTGAGGGTGGTGAGGCCCTGGCACAGGCTGTCCAGAGAAGCTGTGGATACCCCATCCCTGGAAGTGTCCAAGGCCAGGTTGGATGGGGCTTGGAGCAACCTGGTCCTGTGGAAGGTGCCCCTGCCCGTGCTAGAGAGTTGGAATGAGATGATCTTTGAGGTCCCTTCCAACCTAAACCATTCTTTGAGTCTATAATTTCATTAATGCTTCTAAGGTGAATTCTAGTTGTGCTGTTCTTTAACATTTTGTTTATTAACCCTCTGCTAATCTAGTTTGAGGTGGTAAGGCAAAAATGGGTAAGTGGCTTCTTAGACCATATATTGTTTTATCTAAATCTTTGGTTTTTCTTCAGGCTCATGATGCCTCCTGTTGTTATTCAAGCAACCATTATTTAGGGCAGAAACTTCACAGGGTAGCTGTGTTTATTTTTGAATTTCCCCTTTACGTAGGCGTCTGCTATCTCTGACACTAAAACATCAGTACCAGCCTTCAGCCACAGTGTGTCTTCTATTCCTTACTCAGCTGCAATTATTTTTTTGGTGTTTGGTTGTTTTTCCTTCAAACAAGAAGGATTTGGTTTCAAAGCAGAGACCTTTGAGTGCTGTTAAATTTCACACCTGCTGACTCACGTAGCACATGTAGCTGTTCAGGAAGCAATTGCTCAGTAAGAGTGTTCTTTCTGTTCAGTCAGTTAATTGATTTGGTTCCAGCACCCTGATCATGATTTCGGTACCTGTGTTTTCTAACCAGCTGTGCTGCTCCAGCTTTTTTGTTGACTGATGTTCTCTGGCCATTCAAAACTGGAAGCCTTTCCTGCAAACCTACTGTGTTGGTGCTGGTTTGGAGCAATAAAGTTCTTACTGATACAGAGCTGCAAGTGATTTGTCATCTGATGTGATTGTGTGCACTGAAATAACGTTGTTATGCCTCTGAAATTCCTTTTTAAATACAATAATGTGTCATATAAACAAAGAAGCAGTCAGTGACGGAGGTGCATCAGATAAGTAACAGTGAAACAAAAATAGCAGACAGTCTGAAAAATAGTCTTGTGTTGGTTTTGTCTGTCAAATTGCACCAAAACTTCTACTTGACTTAATTGATGAAACTATGCAAAATAAAGTAATTGCCTGTTACTTACCCTTCAGGCATAACCTCTGTGGGGGTAGGAAGGATTGGCCCTTTCTCTTGGGTGCCTGTGCAGGAGATGGCAAAGAAAATGATGCGACAGAGAAGGGAGTTGTGTGAGGAGCAGGATCTGGGAGATGTCAGAGAAGAACACGGGAGACACATACAAACAGAAGTTAGAACTTAGGAGAAGACTTCCTCTTTCCCTTCTCTAGGGGCCAGAGGGACTCTGTGCAGTCTGTTCCAAACCAGCAGGGCAATGCCACTTGTTGGACAAGGGGCAAGACTGGAAGGAGGGACCTGCCCTGCAGGCTTTGGGTGGGAGGATGTGTTTGTTTTCCATGTCATATGAATTTATTTTTGTCATTTCTAACCCAGCATAACTCAGGGGTTTTTTTGTCTCTCAAAACTTGGTTTTTAATGTAATAAGATAGAGTTTTAGAAATTCAAATGCTTTTAGGATGCAAAGTTTAAAGGAGGAAAGGTAGGTAGTGTTGGTTCTGTTAACCTCCACTAACAAGCCCCACTAATTTCCTCAGTAACTTGCAGCTGAAACTTTGTCACATACCCTGTCAGACTGATAGAAATCCTTGTTCAGTGTGTCTGCTCTGGACATCTCTGAATTTAATAATCTTCCTGATTTGTTCCCAGCTTGCCTCTTGCTTCTGCAGTCTGCTCCTGTGGTCCCAGTCACATCCTGTTTTTTATTAGATTTGTTAATTTTTTAAAATTTATTTTGCACTGCGTTAAATTTTTGTACCTATTTGTATTTCTTCACCTGGTGTCTTTCATAAAACCCTTAGTTTTGTTCTCTCTTCCTTTCCTCTAATTGTCTTCACTGCCTCTGGTTTCCTTTACTTTCACCTAGGATTTTTCTTTGCTAATTCTCCCAAACTGATCAGTTCTCCTCTTTTTTTATGGGAAATGGGGAAACCAAAAGATTGGTCATTTGTATTTACTTGTGAAAGTGTAAACCAAATGGAGAGGGGCAAAGGGGGAAACCTTCCATCTTCCCAGTGGAGAGGGTAGCTGGGAACACTTACGCTGGTCAGTGAGGGTGGCTAATTTTCAAAAACACTACTTTGTGGGGATGGAAAGGTCCTTAATGTGTTTTTTAATCTGGTTGAATGTTTTTATTGCATTTCAATGCTTGGAGGCTCCAGCAAATTCAGGGAAAGTGAGTCCAGTAATAATTTCCTGTGTTGATTCTCTGAAGTTTAGGGCTTTGGTGCTGAATTGGTGCTTCTGTTCTGGAGATGGGGACAACTCCAGGGATATGGAGAGATTTGAAAGTAAAATATTTCCGTGTTAGAGATAGAAATTTTAATTTTTGTAAGTTTTCAAGTCTATATTAGAAGTTCAGTTGCTACAATGTACCTTGGAGTGTAACTCAGGAGCTGCTGTGCAATCCAGTTTTAAATGCAACACACTGTGAGCTTGCTTTCTGAAGGCTCAATGTAATTTTTATGACAGAGCTTTTATATAAGATGATTGCATTTGGCTTAAAACTGAGGCCAGCGGGATTTCTGTGAGTCTGCTCATTTTCTGCTTTCCTTTTACATACATCAAAGCCCTGTCACACAGCAGCCACTTACAGCACACGCACTGGGACTTCTGTTAGCTTCAGAATTTAAACATGAAAAACTCTTGAGCAGGTGACCTGCAGGGAATGCCCTGGGAAATGCTGTGTTCCACTGCTACAGGTCTGGTACTCGGGGATCTGTACTCAATGAACCCAGGTTGTTCCTGGGGGTCACATAGCCCTGGGTTTGTAGCATTGCCAGTACTAGAATAATAATGTTTTGTTTAAAGCTACATTTCTAGAATTATATTTATTTCCACCTTCACTTTTTTTTTAAAATTTATTTTATTGGTTTTATGGTTGAGAAGAAGAATTTAAAAATATGTTTAAAGTGCCTCTTAAAACCAGGACCAAAGAAAAGCAATTCTTGCTCCCAACTCTGATTGGTTTTGGGAACACACTCATGGCTCTGCCTGTTGGTTGTGTAACTTGGTTGGGATGTATGAAAAGTTAGAGCAGAGCCCTGACTGGATTGCAGCCATTCACTCTACGTGGGATTTTTAGTGAAAAAATGCTGGCAATAACTGAAGTGCTTGTTCCAGGATCTCTGACGATTTTCACTGAATTTACATTTTGTCCTACAGTCTTTCTAATAGGAGATTACAGCATTACAGAACAATTCTGTATGGCTCACATGGTGGTGTATATTGTGGTCTCCTCAAGATCTAGATAACATTCTTGCTCAATGATACCAATTCTTTCACAATTTTGTTAGTACTTCAAAACCTGAGGTAGTTTAGCTCAACCCTGTAGTTAACAGCTGTTTTTGCTATTTTTTTCCTTCGTCAGTTAGGTTTTTGTTCTTCACACATATGACTGTAACAGTAAAAGGCTTTCTTTTATCTGTTTAAAACTGCTTTGTACTATATTTAGCTTATCTCCTTTGTGTAAGCAAGTAAGTTACCTTTAACTGCTACTCAGGTAATGTAGCTTCTCAAAGTATATTAAATGATAACCTTCTATGGTGTAATAAATCATATATTAGTCAGAATCAGGTTACTTTTGAATTCCCAGGAAAAGTGCTTGTGGAGTGCTCTGAAAGTCCCATAATTTGTAGAGTCTCTCTTCTTGTTATTAAATATTGTCAATTTTCCAATTAGAAACAAGTACTTGGAGAATGGTGGACATCTCTGTATCTTAGCAGGATTCTTTTGAAAATAGCAGGCAGACATCTCAACATGTTTTTCGTGATTCTTGAGAATGACAAGTACCAAGGAGGGTGGTGGGGGTAGCTGCTCCCCAGACAGAGGTGAGCAGATGGTTCCTTTGCTGTTTTGCAGGCAAGAACTGGGACCTGACAGCAGCTCTGAATGACTATGAGCAGCTGCGGCAGGTGCACACGGCCAACCTGCCCCAGGTGTTCAACGAGGGCAGGTTTTACAAGCAGCAGGAGCCAGAGCAGCCTCCCCAGGTGACCAAGGCTGAGAGGCCCTGCCTGCAAAGGCAGGATGACATCGCCCAAGGTAAGAGCTCCTCTGCAGGGTTTCAGGGGACGGGCAGGTCTCTGACCCATCTGCTTGGGAGCTGTTCTTGGCTGCAGAGAGTGGGAGGCCATGTGCCAGCAGCCTGTGAGCTGTTTCATTGTCACAGGGCTCAGAGCTGCTGCTAGACCCTATTTTTCATGTTTTGGTGGGTGTGAGCTCTGCCTCACTTCTGCAAGTAGTTTTTTTAATGTGTGATTAAAGTACAAAATATATTGTCCCCAAGCAGTCCTGTGGTACTTATGAAAGGAGTTAATTAGAGGGTGTCACAGAGCACTACTGTATATAGTTTTCCCTGCTTATTGAAACAAACAAAAAAAAGGTTTAAAAATCCGTATTTCACTCTTTACATTCTTACAGTATGTGAATGGGATGTATGAAGACTATTAATAACTTTCAGCTTTAAAATTTCATTCTTTTAGGGTTCCACAGAAACTGCCTCCTATCCCCTGCTGAATAGAAATTGAAACCCTAAGAAAAATTAGTCAACTACCTCTAGCAGTTAATTTCCAGTACAAGATGATAAGCATTAGAATTTGCTTTTTTGTTTGCAGACCTCTTATGGGTTTTATTTCAGCTTTCTCTCTGACTGTTGGATTGCAGTTTTTTTCTATGAATCTCTCAAGAAGCTGTAGTTTGCACCAAAATAAATCTGCAGGTCTGACAGCTTGTCATGTAGGCAGGTAATAGCAGTAGCCTGGTGATGGCTTTCTATGCAGTCACTAAAAGGAACAGAAGGGCTTCCCTTCTCCTGCTGGCTCTTCCCTTCTATTAAACAGGAAATAGCATCAGTACTTAAGAGTTTCAGTAAAGCTCTTTAAAAATTGCTGACTTCCATCATAAGAAAAGGAACTATAATGCTTCTTATGACTCCTTAAAGCACTGAATACAAATAAAGGGAGGAAGAGCAGCACAGTTGATAAAACCATGTCCCTTCATCCTCTTTGGGATACAGTTTGTACTGAAATGTCCATTTGATATTTAGTGGGTGCAGTAGGTAGTGTGGGGTACATCTGGCTTTGATTTGGTTCCATGTCACCTGGACTGACAGGAACTTGGCTGCCATCTCAGTGGGTAGCTGAGGATCTCATGGTCAGAGAGCCACCTCTGACTGACATGTGTGGAACTAGAGCTGTTCAGGAGGAGCAGAGAAGGGAAAGGAGCACCCTGGTTTGCACCAAGGAGTGGAGGATGCAGCCAGAAGGGGAGGGCTAGGCTGTGCTGGGAGGGGTGATGGAGTGGTATCATCTGTCTGTCAGTACATTTTTTTTTCCAGTGAATCTTTGAAAACTTAAAATACATCAAGAAAATACTTTATAAGAATACTTGTCTTTCATAACTTGTTACTTTTACTGCTGGTCTGTTTTGCTAGAAGGAGAGTCAAGATCCTCTGACTTGCCAAAGGGATCTGTAATAGGAACAAGCAATCTTTTACAGTAGAGAAATAACCTGAAAAAGGTAGCAAACAAGAAGTGGAATGAATTCCTAGTGAAAGGAATGTGTATTCACTAGCCATGGCATTGCTGGTCTTTTATGCAGTGGTACAGGCTGTAACTTCTCCTTGGTTTCTCCACAGAAAAGCGTCTTTCCAGAGGGATTTCCCACGCCAGCTCAGCCATAGTGTCCCTTGCTCGCTCACATGTAGCAAATGACTGCAGCAATGAGCAGTTCCCTTTGGAGATGCCCATCTACACATTCCAGCTGCCAGACCTGAGCGTGTACAGCGAGGACTTCAGGAGCTTCATTGAGCGGGACTTAATCGAGCAGGCCACCATGGTTGCATTGGAGCAAGCAGGTGGGTGACACCACTGGTGTCTGGCAGCAGGTGGGTGACACCATGGGTGTCTGGCAGCAGGTGGGTGACACCTCGGGTGTCAGCAGGTGGCCAATCCAACATTTGGGTGTGCGTTTCTAATCCTGCTTTGCTTCCGGAGCTTACACATCCTGCCTGGGAAATAAAAACCAGAGAGTAAAAGCAACTATTGTGTTCTTTTCCAGATGACACATATCCCAATCCTCTGTTTCCTTTAAAACATTACAGAAAAACTGTCAAATTTAGTTAATAAAGAAATTGGGAGAGGAAGGAAAAGACTGAGGGGGAAGTCGTGCAGGAGAGAAGGACATGAGTCTTTATGGTCAGAGGGGGTTGGTACTTGCAGTTCTCATGAGGAAATTACATTGCAGTGACTGAGAAAGCAAACATCTTCAAGTTCTGTTGCAGCTTGAGAAAATAGTTTTTAGATATGTATTTTATGTATTTATTATTTTTTGTAATTAGAAACGATATAATTTTAAAGTAATACTTCAGTATTGCCATGGGGAAAAAAGTGTACATATCTAAAACTAATGTTAATTCATATCTATATGTAGTTTGAAGTTTTAAGCCAATTTTGAAGGATATGGAGAAATATATTTAAAATTAGTATTGGTGCCTTATGAAACAGCAGGAGTGTTAATGAACCATGAAATGAACACATCTGTATAGTGAAATGCCCAACCCTGGTATAAGAGTTGTAAAATCAGATTTCATGGTCGCTTGTGGGGTATGGAATAGACAGTTGGTTTTTTTGTGTGTGGATTGCTCTACTGGCTTGTGTAACACTCTGGATTGATCTGAGATCCGTTCTCCAACCCTGGTGCCCTGTGTGAGCCCAAACTCACATGAAGTGCATAAAGTGCCCTGAGATAAAGTGCATCTCCAGTTTGAGGCAGGAGCTCTGCTCATCTGGTGTCCCACTGAGTACTTACAAGGTGTTGTCATGTGCTCTTTTTTGGCTTTGCAATTGAAAAGCCAGACATACTCAGATAATAGCCTCAAACAGTAAATACTTAAGGAAAAAGAAACAAAACCTACAAACAACCAAAAGAACCCCAAGCAGTGTTCAGAAGGCCTTTTTCTGGGAGAAATAGCAGTATAAAAAAAGATAGGAATGCTACCAGGCAACTATGAAGCTTGAAAACTGCAAGTCTCCTATCAAGAAAATATATCCAGTTTCTCTAAGAGCTAGCTAACCCAAGGAGGATGGGGAAAAATAGGATGGTTCTTCCTCTGTCAGCTCTGCCAAACCCTCCAAATTCCATAGGGATATCAGGAGATACCTTGGTACAGTACCACTGTTGACCTTTAGAGTCCAGTATGAACTAGAGAATCACAGAGGCTTTCTGACCTTAAAATCAGAGAGTAAGTGAATTTAGAGCTGACGTCCTCCAATCCATACAGAGCTGGCTGGCTTTGAACTTGAAATGGCTGCAGAAACGAACAAATTTGCTGCCTCTTAGCATTCCTCTCTCAAATCTCTCTGAAAATTAGAATAAATCATTTATTCTTTTCTTCACATTAATTAGGGCAGTAACTTGACACACACTGGAAAAGTCCCTTCATCCCCAGAGCCTCTTGCATCCTGGAAAGGAGGGGGTTTGACCCTTTGAAGTACTCATGGTTTTGATCACAGGTATCCTTGTAGCCTACACAGACTAAGATTACTTTGTGAGCATTTCATTCAAATAACCTGGAACTTCCTGGGTCAAACAGTTTGCTTAAGAAAATCATGCAAGGCTTCATATAAACAAACCTTTTGTCTTTGTTTTAGATGTAAAGATACTCGGTTTCATGCCTATTTAACTTATTTTATTTGTTGTACAAAATGAAGAGAGTGAATTGATAGGAAAGCCACGTAGTATTAGACATTTTATTGCCTCCTACCAGCAGTTTGACTATGGTTTGGTCAGTGACATAAAAAAACTAAAAGATGAGGTACATTCCCTGCAAAGAGCCTAAAATCTATTTCAAATGTTTCATTTCTATTTCAGTATTCTATTCAAACCCCATGAAGGACAGTAGCTTCTGTAGCTGAGGTTGGGGATGTTGTTAAAGGAAGAGAGGAGTGTGCTTGGGTATAATGCCATGAATTTCAAAAGAAACAGAAAAGAAGCTGATTAGGCAAAAGGAGGAGGAAATTTGCTAGGAACTAACAGCTTACTACTCCCAAAGCCTGGACTGGGAGAGCAGAATTGCCACTAACAGTGTCACACCTGGGTTCTGAAGTGGCCATATGAGCTGGGTGTATGTAAAAGCCTGTAAGGTTTTTATGTTCTTTTTTATATGCCTAAACTCTTGCTAGTGTGATATCTCTATGTGACAGAATGTCCTGGTTACATCCTATCTGTATGGAAACTCAGAACAAAATTCCCGATTTACTGCAAAGTGCTGTGTGAGATGATAAAGGAAAGGCCCAGAGAAAGGCAGTATGATTTACTTACTCGCCACTGCTGCAATGTGTTATTTGCTCCTTATTGGATTGCTTTCCAAATATTCCTCTGAAAGGACAGAATGCATCACATTCATAAAAACATTTTGAGGTTTTGTCCCTCTTACAAACTCAGCTGTTGATTATTGCCAGAGTTGGAATGAGGTCAGCCTGTAAGTAATGAGCAGACTGATCTCTTGTGAGCTCTGGCAGTAATAGCTGTGGTTCTTCAACAGAGGATGGCTGGAGGTACTGAGAATATTAAATGAAGTCTGTGTGAAAGCAATTTTATTATTCTAAATATTTTGCTGCAGCAAGTTGATTTTCATTATAGACACGTGCTCCCCTGTGTGTTGTTAATGTGTGGGTTGACACAGAGATACGATGAAAACTTCTGCTGTACTGAAGTACTGTGTTTTTTAAAAAAGTACAGGTAGATGAATGGCTGGTCTAACACAGTGTTTTTAACTAAAAGAAAAAACAATTATATTGCAGTGCTGAAATATAATTCAATTCAAGAAGTACAAGTATACTGTATGAAAGTCCAAGGGCTGGTTTCCTCCACTTTTCTTTCTGTGCTCATGTTTGTGTTTTCTAAGAAGCATTTTATACAGCTACAACCAAAGTAAACAGTAATATGCTGTTAAGCCTGGGCTTCATGTCCCCCAAACCAACCCACCAAAACTCTGGAAATGTTTGATCTCCGTTTTCATTTAAGCTCTATTTTCCTGTTTTTTCCCTAAAGGGACCCCACTATAACCCCTAGATTTGAAAAATAAAAATGCACCACTTTTTTGTTATAATCCAACAATAAACCCACATCTGCTATTTTTTTCAGCCAGCCATAAGCTTTGTGATGTTAACCAAGCCCACAAACGCTTTTTGCAGAATGCTCTTGACGGAAGATCGCTTTTATAGAAACCTCCTGTTACTCAAAAGATTCATAAACACCAGACTTTGACATTTATTACCAATAGGTGCTAGTTAATCTGCAAAGCAATGCCACTCTTTATTTCCTAAAGTCCTACCTAAGGTATGTCTGTTTTTAGATCTTCTAACTATGCTTTACACAGCACCTTGGTGTAACTGTTTGCTGAATATGATTCCACCAAAACATTCTGCTAAAAACAGGTGGCAAGTTGTCATTTCACAGATGCAGGAGTTGCTGAAAATGATCTTGTTATTTCCAAAGGCTGTCTAATAGTGCTTTAAATTAAGCTTCTTTAGTGCATATTTAATTTAGAACTCAGTAAGCCTAGTCTGAGGTGTTGTGCATTTACAAACCAGCTGCTAAAATCATTTGAGGATTACCAGATGTGCTTATTGATCTGCTATGCATCTTTACAGTGTGGTACTCTTAACCCATTCTGACTAATTGCAATTTAATTCCATAGCTCTTAGCACCCAGGACAAGTAACTGGGGTACATAATAAATATTGCTACACTATTTTTCCTATAATATGTATTACCTGTCATTACAAATCAACTTCAGTGTAATTCTGTAATGAAAACTTATTAATGGAGAGACGTTTATTTGTTGTTGGAACTTCCTTCTGTTTTGGGGGTTTAACTTTTAAGTGCAAGACTGCCTGTACAAATATATAGATGCTATTTCCTCTCAGCTTCCCAGTCAAGAAACTGGGGGAGAAAAAGTCTGCCTGTTGCATTATTCATTCAATTATTCACTTGTGCATTACTCACAGACCTGCCAAGTCCTCGGAAATGTACCAGCTCTACTCACCCCTGTTAATCATCTGCTCTTCCTCATCCCCAGAGATGTTACACAATTACCCCTATTTGCTTTCTCTCTCTTAGAAGTGCTCACATGACCTTTTAACCAAGACTTAACACTCCAGTTTGCTACCACATGGCAACCTGTGTGCCAGGAATTGCCTATTTTTAGTGTGGCCTTGGGCAGTGATAGTCTTCATGACTTATTTCTTCATCAAATATCTGTCCTCTTGTCAGGCTTTTCCATAACCCATCTCTAGTTCATAATCTGTAAAACGTGTTTCACATAGCAATGATGGATAAGTGGTTCTCTAAGTATTCCCAAAAGAGAAAAGCCACATTCTATACGACACCTCAGGCTATGCTTTGGTGTCATTTTAATTCTCTGGTAGTGTAGCTGTTGGTTTTAGTAGATGTAATAATGATTTACACTATGGGAAATGAGAGGAGAATCAGCTGTTGAAACAATCCATCTGATTGAAACAATTTACTTAATAAACTTACCTTTATAGTAACATATCTTGATTACTGCATACATATTACTTTTGTCTTTTGACAAAAGAAAAATTCCTTTATTACCTTAATGTAATCTGTCGTGTGTGTGGGAGGCCAATGTCGATTATGTTTGGGAACTGACAGCAAGACTCATAATAGTATTAAGGCAATAAACTCCTTGGAAATCCATCCCTGGATGCAGCATATGTGAAGGGAAGATACAAGTTAATTAAAGGTGCTCTTTTCTTTTCCAGATCCATGTAGAGAATAGCTTATCTGCTTCTTGTTTCTAGTGTTTTCAGTTTTGACTTCTGACATTACACTGAAGCTTATTTGGTAAAGAGGATGTTCATGGTTACCCCTCCTCCTCTGTGTTTGCCTGTGCAGAGCACTGGTCCTGTTTCAGGTTCCTCTCCCCCCTGTAACCAGTGTTTTCTTTCCAGGACGCCTCAACTGGTGGTCCACGGTGTGCACAAGCTGCAAGCGCCTGCTGCCCCTGGCCACAACGGGCGATGGAAACTGCCTCCTGCATGCTGCCTCTCTGGGTAAGGGACAGTCTGGGCAGGAAACCTACTGCCAGAAATATTCACTGCTCTTCTCTAGCCCCAGCCAAAGCTCAGAAACATGTGAGATGCAAAGATTTGCATTAAACTTAGATTCTGCAGCAATATGTTCTTCACATTTCACTGTAGTGTTGTTTCCCTCAAGCGTGCCTAAAGCAGGAAAGGAAAAGGTTTATCAGGATATAAAAGTGTAATTGGAAGAGTATCCAAACCCATGTGTCACAAACACCAGTGGTTTTTATTTTCCTTGTATTTTTCGTGTTCCCAGCCTAACAGCTCTGGAACAGGCAAATTCGAGGTGCTTCTGCAGGATTGCTCTCATTATGCACAAGGAATTTCATTCATTCTCTTGATTTTCTTCAAACAGCTCTCTGCTGTTTTCAAGAACGCAGTGTCAAACTATTACCTCTGTTAGTTTCTTGTAGAGTTTAAGCATATGTGCGATAGCATTTGGGGTGAATTAAAATAATTTCCAATTGATAAATTAATTGTTTATACAAGATTTTTGAAGCCTTTCTGTAAATCAGTAGAAGCTTGTGAAGCTGAAGACCTTTGTGCTTTCTACATCCTAACCTATTATCGGGAAACTTGGATTTTGTTGCAGTTGCTAAAATCTTCCACCAGCAGTACTCCAAAACGTGACTTTTTATTTAAAAACACTGGGATTTTTAATATTTTGAAGAGACTCCTCTTGTTGAAAGAAGTAGGAAGAAAAGAGTTTTTGCTGTTTCCAGGGATCCTTTTATCTTTGTCTACTTCATTTTTATGTTAATTGCTGCAAATGTTTGGAGTATTTTGACCTGAACCCAGCAGCTGACAGTGTGGTAACTGAAACATGGGCACAGGACTGGGGATGGCTCTGCTCCATTTTGGTGTAGGTTACTATTCCCAATCACATAAAGGTGTTTCATTATCTTAAAATGAACTTGAAAGCTTGTGGCCGGTTGTATTTTTAGACTTTCTGTCATCGTAAACACTTCTCTCTTCATTTGGGTGTTGAAGCCAAAGGAAATTTCCTGCTGTGTAAGAGCTGGAGCCTTTGGGTGCCGGTACTGTCTGTGATGCTGAGAGGTGCCTGCAGTGCTCGTTAACATCCTTGTGCCTGCTGGCAACTGCAGTGAAAACCAACCTGTGCACTGAATATTCCATGGCTTGCAGCAAAGTTGGAGTTACCTGCAAGCAAACACTGAACCAGCTCAAATCCTTGGTCATTCCTTAATCAAAGTTTAAAATGTGTTGGAACTCCCTTGTGTTATTCATTAGCTTTTTTACATTGACTCTTTCTTTTAGAAACCTTAGACACAGTGAGTGAATTATTTGCCAGGGAGAATCTTCAATTATGTATTAGCTATTTCTGTTTCACTGCAGCTTCTTTAAAACTGGATGTCATCTTGTGCTGCTTTAGGGATGTGGGGATTTCACGACCGGGACCTTGTTTTACGGAAAGCCCTCTACACTATGATGAGAAGTGGAGCTGAAAGGGAAGCTCTGAAAAGAAGATGGAGATGGCAACAGACTCAGCAGAATAAGGAGGTCTGTGTGGCCCAAAAACAGCCTTGCTAAGATCATTTAGGGTTAAAAGCATTCTTCTGAAGTTTCCTGTGAAAGTTTTAATTCCTATCAAATTCCTTGTGCTGCCATTTTGCACAGGGAAAGAGATATATGTATTCAAAATTTTATATCAGAATGCCAATGTTTTGTAGCTTTGTGAGTATAACTACGCAGAGTTTTGTGCCTAAAAAGTCTAAGATGAGTTTGGAGCCTGCGGAAAATTAAATGTATAATTTAGCTATCAAATGCATTAAAAAATGAGTGGATGAAACCCACAAAAGAGAGAGAACCCCATTTAGGAAAGATTTCCTAGAACCGTGACTTAGGATTTTAGAGCTGTGGCCAAATACTGAATGGATGTTTTTTAACTAAAATCATCTGTAAATTTGGCTTGACTGTTGATTAAAAGCTGTACCTTCAGCATGTTACTGTTTCTGGACGATGTCTGTGCCTAAGCAGTGGCTAGAAAAGCCAATTTCAGGAGTAATCCTGAAGGCAAAGAAGTGAATGTGCTAACTCCACAGTTGGTAGTTTAGATCCTTTTAATAAGTTAGTATTATTTCACCTGAGTAGAAATGTTGAACTATTAATGGTCCAAGATAATGAACTTGATACTGAGTCATGTGTGTAACTCAAGTTAGTTGTAAACACTGCTACAGAGCTCTGCTTACACTGCATCAGCAGCGTGGTGACAGCATTTCCTTCTGTCCCATAGTCAGGTTTGGTGTACACGGAAGAGGAGTGGGAGCGAGAGTGGAACGAGCTGCTCAAGCTGGCGTCGAGCGAGCCTCGCACACATTTCAGCAAGAACGGGGGCACTGGTGGGGGGTAAGTTCAGAGCATGACAGAGCCTCTGGGGCTTTGTTCTCAGTAGGAAAACAGCACAGCACAACTGAGTGAAGGTGTTCGTAGCACCACCAAACTGCAACTGTTGTACTCTTTCGGCATGGTAGACTTACCTAAATATCCCATTATAATATTAAGCATTTTGGTGAAGTTTTCTTGTAAAGTTACCACACTAACTTGAGGGTAGTTTGTATCCAAAAGAGTCTGGATTTATTAAATCCTAATTGCTTTGCTTGTGGAACAAGCATGTTGGCAGTAGCATTTTGCTTTTTTCAAAAATATATTTGTAAAAAAGGTTTGGGATGAAACCATATCTGCAACATTTAAATACCCCTGACCCACATATAGAATCTGCTTCAAATAGCCACTGTGATAAACCATCCCTCACTTTCAGTGCAGTTATTCCAAAAGGACAGGATTATTGACCAGCCTTCAGAATGCAAAAGCTTTCGTTTTTGTGTCTAGTCTTTATCACTAAAAATATTTAGTGTTTGCTTAGTGCATAATTTTCTCTAGCTGCTGTTTCCCCTGGAGAAAATCACATGTGGTGATAAGTAAATTGACAAAATAAGGCATACAGCACTATGAGAATAACAAAGTTTGTAGAAAACATTCTTTGGGCTCTGAAAGAACATTCTATTTTCCCTTTAACCCTGTGATATTAAGGTAGGTAATAGGACGTGCCTAGGAATGCAAGAGGACATTGCTTAAAAAATTGTCAGCCACAGTGTGTCTCATTTTCTTCTACCTGGAATCAAAAAAAAAAGATTTTATTTGCATTTTAGTCTCTAGTTTGTTTCCTATGTAGATATTTTCCTGTTGATACGTTTCAGTTTTCTAATGCAGTTCAGTTCATATTTCCATTAAATCTGGTCATTCTGCCCGAATTTTCTCTGGCCTTGTTCTGTTTCATTCTCTGTGTTCTGTGTACCACATAGTTTCAGTACCTTCTGGTCAGAGGTGCCCTCAAATGTTATCTTTGCCAGGCAGTCAACCTTCAGCTCCCAGGTACCTACACAGGGAATAGTACTGTCACAAAAATAATCTTCTCATCACGGTTTGCATTTATCTTCTTTCCAAATCAAAATAAAGTAAATACAAGTAGCCAACAGTTAATTTTTCCTTTGAAACAGTGAAAGGTAGATCAGGTAAGAAACTTATCCTGTTAAACATGTGAATGTATACTTCTCTTTACATTCATACCAAAGACAGAATGAATGTGGCAGAATGAATTATTTTTTCAGTTTAATGATCCCATGTTCAAAGTAGGGCCCTTGAAAAGGAAAAGGAATATCAAAATAGTATCTTTGAGATGGGGTATATTATATCCTCTAGTTAAGTGCTATATTAAGCAAGCTTGCACATCAGCCTTTGAACCGTAGATGAGACGTTTTCCTTTGGTGTCAGAATTAGCTAAAGCATCAGAAGTTGTATCTGCTTCAAAAGAATTCAGTGACAAACCTAAGCCTGGAATTGTGCTACCTCATTCACCTGCAAACTTCTTTTAGTTATTTTTTAGTGAACTACCTGCAAAGGAGATCAGCAGTTGTCACTAAATTTCCAAAGACTTCTTTGAGGGCACTCTCGTTCTGAGGCTGGGAAGTAGGAAAAAGAGAAAAAGGGAATACAGAAAAACCTGGTTCTTGAGTTCTTGTTTCCAACATGTAAACCAGAGCAAACTAATTATGAAGCAGATTCTGTTTTGAAACAGATTAGCACATCTTTCTGTAAATGTAAAAAATGAATTCTAGATTAACATAATTGCTTCATTTATCTCCATTTACAAGCAAAAGCAGGGGCACTGAATTGAAGGAACTGCATTGAAAAAAGGAAAATGTACCCTGTTTTTTGTTAAGAACCTAGCTATTGCCACTCTGCTCAAAAGAGAATTCCAACCCCTTCCTTCACTGTGCAATTGTCAGTCAGAGGCTGGTCTCGTGTGAGAGTGAATAGCACTGTTGTTATTCACTGTTGAAAACCCAGGTGCTGTCGTGGTGTGAGCTCATACAGACTCTGGAAGTGGATGGTATTTGTATTTAGTCACCTCCTAGCTGTGTCTGTGCTGTTGGCATTATCTTATTAATAAATTCAAGTGACTTAAAAAGGGGAAGGGAGGGAATGCTGCAATCTTCCTGTGTGTTGTAGTTTTATTTGAGGCAGAAACCCATTAAACCCATTTACACAGGAAGTACCTCTCAAATGCAAGTGTCCTCTGAGGTTTTGGACTTGGTTTGGTATTGAGAGTGCTTTGACAAACAGCTCTTCATACACAACTCCTGCAGCCATGCAAGGCCCTCACCTTGTACAGAATTTAGTTTAGACCATTTAACAAGACTTTGCCCTAAAATGATTTTTATTTGATCTGGTGTCTGTTACAGGAGTGCTATTTCTTTTTAACTGCTCAGTCTATGCAGATAGAAATGGTTCATTATAACACATTTATTGATTATTAGCTGTAGTTTCTAAAGGCTAATACCTCTTTTCATCTGACCTATTTTCAGTTCACATAAAGTACTGAAGCCAAGCACAGCAAATTGCTGTGGCGATTCAAATACGGAACTCAAAGCATTCACACTCCATGTTTCTTTTCCTTTAGTCAATTCAAGATACCTTTTTTTTCTTGAAGAATGAAAGAGAATGTTCCACTGTGCAATTTCCTGTGTTTTGAGTTGAAGCCCATTGCTGACAAACACTGTAAGGAAATCAAAGGAGAGGTTCCTACACCTACAGCTGCAGCTGTGGTTTGTGCTGGTTTTCATTTGGGGATTGTTAAGCAGGAAAACAAAAGTGTCAGAAATTGAATGATGGCAAACTGAGCCATGAACTCAGGTGTCATTCTGATCTCCTGCTTCTGGCAAATCACCAGGCTGAAGAACTTATCCCTGTCGTTGTTTCAGTGCATCTCTGCTGTCTGAGGGCATCGATCTCTTGCTCTGTGTGAATCCCAGCCCTAAATGACCGAGCCCTAAACTCAGAATAGCTGTAGAGTCTGTTGGGCTGAGAATCTGGAGCTGTGCGTGGGGAAGGAAAGCAAGGTTACCACAGGGAGCTGTTAGAAGGAAATCCAAGGACATGAGAACAGATCTTGCTCAGCGTTTACAGGCGAGAGAGCAGCAGCCAGCCAGGTGGAACAGCAGGGTAGGTGACTTTCCCTTTCCAGCTTTTTGAAAGAGGTTTTCTTTCATTCCTGGCTGCGGTACAAACTGGATTTTCCATGAGAGAGGGAGTCTCTTTGGAGTGCTGCATAGGTGTCTGCTGTGTTTGGACTGGAGTACCAGTGGTCCTGTAGGTCGGACTGAGATTTTTATTTTTATTCGTTTTTCTTTTTATTATTAATTTGCTCTGAGAATCGAGATAATTTATTTAGTCAGAGTGCTCTGGTTGAGTGGGCTTCTGCACTGCAGATTTATGTGCTCTTATGTAAGTGGATTTTAGTATTAAAGTTAGCTTTACATGAACAGATGAATTCATTTCAGTTTCATAAATTTTCTTTGCTTCCATGTTTTATTGAAAAAATTTTGTCCACAATTTTCGTGGCCATGTAGCCAGCATACATAAAGATCCCTGAAAAAAAAGTGGAATGATCAGTGGATCAAAGAATGCGGCAGGTTGCTATGGATACTTGTTAATGATGATTTTTCATTCTCATTAATCTTCAGGAAAATTCATACTGAATCCTCAGCAAGCGGCACTGAAATAATATAAAACGGGTCACATGAATTACTGGCAGTGATGGTAGAAAATGGAACATTGAAAAGGTTTCCCAGAGAGGCTGTGAACTCTTTCTCCTTGGAGGTACCCAAAGGCTGTCCGGACACAATCCAGGGCTTTGGGTGGCCCTGATGGAGCAAGGGGTGAATAAGGTTCCCCAGAGCTCCGTTACCACCTCAGTCACTCTGATCCTGTGGCAGTGAGCAGTGGAATGTGTAATAGGAGAGAAGGGTTTGAAATGTGTGAGGATGATCAGAGACAGTGAATCGAGCAACGTGGTGATGTGATATCGAAGAGTAAAAAAGCCCAGTGGAATTTTGGAGTTTGTGCAGTCAGGCATGGCATCAATTGATCAAAGGGATAGAGATCCCTCTGATACAGCTGCATCTGGAATATGCTTTTCACTTCTACAAACCTCATTAGCTAGGAGATGAGGAATAATTAGAGGATTTGAAGGAAAAAATTAGGACTGATAGGCTGGAAATACTAATGTGAGAAGATAGCTGGAAATCTTTCTGGCATATTGTCTTGCCAGTAACACGATTCCCCTGAGTTGCTTCTGGCTGAGAGATTACTCTGAGGTGACAGAATGGACTCCAAATGCTGAAAAGCTGTCACAGCCAGCTGTGGATAAGAGTTCAGTAAGGAATATGGGAAGAAATTGCAAAATGGGGAATTCAGTTTGAACATCAGGAAAAATTTCCTCATGAGTCTGGGTAGCGGGAGGAGGGATCCAAGGGAGGAGAGGTGTCTCACTGCTTGACCAGTGAATGTGTCCTGCACCAGCCTGCTGGTGATCATTTCCATCCTGCCGTGCTCCTAGGCTGGGATGAAAGGTTTTAAAGTGAAGTTCCAGGGGTGGGCTGGATGCTATCAGACCTGCGAGAGGTTGCTGTGTTTGTCCCACACACTCTGGAGCAGTGTCCAGACACTTCTGCTGTGTTCCTGTTGTTCACATACATGGAAAATTAACCCCAGTCAGTTGTTGAGGTTCCCGGCACAGCTGGCAGTCAGAGGACAGGTGCTGCCTCCATTTAACAGTGTGCTTGTGTCACCTTACCCACCTTTATTATCAGGGCTCACAAAAGCTGTGCTCTGGGTGTATTATATGCCTAAGTGGCATTTAGCAGTGAATTACCACCTTTACTTTTGTCTGCTTCCCACAACCCTGCCATTTTTCAATCTTCTTCCATCTAGTTTGTTTTTGTTTTCCAGGCAGAGGCAAAGCTTTGAAATGTAGTGACAATAATGACATTAAACTGGGACAACAGAAAGGGGATAACTGAAACCAAAAATTCATTAAAATGTTTATTCAGTCATAGAAGGGCTTGGAAATGTTCAGGTAGAGAAGTCGGGACTTTAACAGATTGATTCTCGCAGTCCAGATGAAAGAATGATCTGTTTGGTAGAAAATTGATTTTATAGGTTAGATTTCTAAAGGTGCTGGGCATTCTTCTCCTGGAAGACTGTGGGGCTGATCTAAAGCATAGTGATACTAGTTGGAAAACTTTTTTTTAAATGCTGCTATTGTTTTATTTACAAAAATGCATTTTCCTTTCCATTTCTTTTTTACTTACTTTAGTTATTGAAATACGGGTTTCTGAAGAGTGGGGATATAAGTGACAGTGAAGAAGAAGCAGCTGCTGGGGTGTGTTGATCCACCAAAGTCTCCTGGTTGGTTCAAGCTGGTTCATAAAGTCTCAATGCTGTGTCTTCCAGAGTGGACAATGCAGAAGATCCAGTGTATGAGAGTTTGGAAGAATTCCATGTTTTTGTGTTAGCCCATATCTTGAGAAGACCGATTGTTGTAGTAGCAGACACGATGTTACGAGACTCAGGGGGAGAAGGTAAGAGCTTTTATTAGAGATCTCTGCACCTCTGTAAATTAAATCAATTGTAAACTGACACCAGCAAAAGACCCAGCTGTAACATATCAGTGTTTATGGCAGAGCTGCTGCCTTTTTCTGAAAGAAAAAAAAGCACAGAACAACGCTCAATCCATTTCTGTTAGATAAAAGTAAAAAATACAGGATAATTGTTGAATTATCCTGAAATTGCTGAAAATCTCTTTATCCTAGATATTTGCTGTTAACTTAAATAGCCACCAAATTACAGAACACAATACATTTCTGACTGGTCTAAGTAAACAAAGTTCTAATTTTGCCATGTTAATTTGGTGCCCCTTAAAACTCTGCAGAAATCAATCTAATCTGACTTTGAAAAATTGAAATGAAATGTGTGTATCTTGGATTTTTGTTTTTAATGACTCCTTTGCAGCTTCTCATTCAAAAGTTTTGAATGTTTTATTCAGTTTGCATGTGGGAGCACACAAATCTTAGATCCATGTGTGGAGCCAGTTGGACACTGTCTGAGCAGGGCTCGGAGGATTAAATTCATCTCACTTTCTACCATGAGCTAACAGAATTCTAATTCATGATAGGGTGTTACTTAATTAAAGGGGGATGTTTGGCTGATTAAAGGAGGATGTTAAGCAAGTGATGGAGTTTACAGAAATTTATTTCCACAGGAAAATACTGCATAATTTCAGTTTCCACTGCAAATTATGAAGTACAGGTAGTGGTTGTAGATTATTCTGTAGGTTATTGAAAAACACACCTCAAAGACAGTGCAGTCATTGGTCACAGCCAGAACAAGGGCTTCATGAGGGAAACTCATCTTGCAAATGTTTCAGCAATAAAGACTCATATTTTTATAGCAAAAGGAGAAATAATCGGTTGGAAGCAAAAACATTGAGGGAATTCTCCTGCCCAAACTTGCTGTTTCCCACAGTTATGTATATAAACAAGTGTAGAATCTTTCAAAGGAAAATTCTGCCCCTCCAGATGGAGTATCCCATTCAAATTCTACTTGCAGGATTTTTTGAGTCTTTCCTTATCATTTATACATGTTCATGTACATTCAGATGTATGCAATGTGTGTGATGAAATGTGTGGACTATGAACATGTTTGTAATGTTTCTTACAGAAATCTGTTCATGCAAGGCACAAGCAGAGTATGTTACCAAAAGACCTGACAGTATTTATTGATGATTATTAGAAAATAATTCTGCCTAGAAGCATTACAGGAAGGTACAGCTTTGCTTACATGTGTGAGAGTCATCAAGATTTTGTTATAAGACTATAATATCTTTACCAGTAAACAATTAGAGCAGGGAAGATTATGTAAGAGCAGAAGGTTTTCCTTGTTGTTCTTCATGTATTTCCTGACATTTTTATAATGAAATTTTTTCTGTTGTTGTGACTGTTTTCTGCATTGATTGCCCCACTTTAAGCTGCTCTCCTGGAGCTCTGAAAATATTGCAGCACAATTGTTTATACAATTCTTGTCTGTTCTTTCACGTAGTTACAAAAATCTCCTTTTTCTCTGCAGCATTTGCACCAATACCGTTTGGAGGAATTTATTTGCCACTTGAAGTTCTACCAAACAGATGCCATTGCTCACCTCTTGTGCTGGCCTATGATCAGGCCCATTTCTCTGCTCTTGTCTCCATGGAACAAAAAGACCAACAGAGAGAACAAGGTATGCTTTAAACACAGCAGCACTGGCATATATATTGAATACAGTGCACAAAGTACTTTCTTTTACCTGTAGGTGTATTTATCTGTCTGAAAGGAATTATATTCACTAAATTTCATTGCTGCATGGTTAGGCGTCTGAGTGGCCTAATCACAAGACAATGGCACAGACCATTTCTTCCTTTCTAACAACTGGAGTAGTATCAGCAGACTGACAGAAACCTCAATTATCTGGGGCACATCTATCTGCCTTCTTTACACCAGGTCTTACAAGAGCAATAATGTTACAATAATGTTAAGTATCCTTCTTAGGTTAGCAACTGCCTTTCTGTAGGGTCTTCCCACACCTGTATTCCCACAGGGAAGGTGCTGGGAGAGAAACCCCTACCAGATATCCAGCACAGCATCAGAAGCATTAAATACTGACTTTCATGTACAAGTTCATCCAGGTTAATTACAAGGGTTGGTGAATCAAAGTGGTGTTTGTTTTGTGTGACCTGATTGTACCTCTCTTACAGCAGGGCCTTGAATGCACAGGCTTCAGTTGTGTGGAGCAGCAGAGAGCATTTGGCATTTATTCTGGGATGAAGGGAATGCTGTAGCTTTCAGCTGTCAAGCTGGTTGCTGTTGGAGACTGCAGCAGTCCAGCAGCAACCACAGCATTGCCGTTGTCCTTCACATGCTGTGACAGGAGGGAGATTGGCACAGGGATGCTCCAGCAGTGCCTGGGGTTTGCACCTTGTCAGCAGAGCAGCTTTGGCACATGGTAAGGGGGAGCCACAGTTGTCAAGTGTCAGGAACGATGGCGCAGGGGCCACAGCACTTGGGCAGATTTTGAGCTGTCAGAATGCAGCTTAGAGCTGCACCTTCTTAAAAGGAGCATCCTGGGGAGCCAGGCCATTCATAACTTGTATTTATGCTCTAACCAAGTGTCAGGAGCAGCATCTGAAGCTGTCTGAACTGCTGCAGGTACACACACCCATGTTAAAGCAGCTGCTGAGCTCTCTAGTGGAGGAGACAGGGTGTCTGTATTTGAGAAATATGTGTGGTCAAATAAATACTGATGTGAATGCCTGAAGTTTTTCTTTGGCATAGAGTCCTGTATCAGATCATTTAAAACACTACTATAAATAGATATAAAGAGAAAACATGCTAATACCCTCTTGTCTGGAGAGGATTTAAAACACATTTTGACACTTCTTTTGACCAGCACACAGCTCCTGGCATTCTGATGGTCACCAGGGGCGGTCTTGTTTTGAAATCCAGTGGCTGATTAAAAACTGGTAAATACTTTTATATTCATGCAGGCTTGATTGATGCAGTTGTTTTGTCTTTGTTTATGGAAAACACAGACTAGGTCTCAATTGCCCCTAAGATTGTTTCCTTGGTCTTGGAGCTTCCCACACTGCTGTGCTCAGTCCGAGTAACACTGTGGGAGGCGTGGCAGTGGTTTTGAACAACACTGTCAGTCTCTGTGTCAGCAGTTTATTATACTGGCATGTTCAGAAAGAGCTGAAGTGTTGTTCTTTTTAGATGAATAGTGGCACTTGAGGCATGATGATGAGAGCTGGGAAGTGCTGTGACTTCCTTCACAGCACAGAAGGCAGCACACCCAGCCTAGGGAATGGCAGCAAAGTCCTCACTGTGTGTCTCAAACTGCGATGGACAAACCAGCGGCTGTTGCTTGTCACCTTTCCCATCTGCTGGAATTAAGCCTGGTATACTGTGCTTGGAGTGGTGTAGTTGCAGCTAGAGAACCACAGCCAAGTGGGACCAACACTGACCAAAGCTGCAGACCCTACTGGGTGTCAGGGAGGTGCTGCAGTCTGTGAGGTTTGCTTTAGAAACGAATGGGGATGCATCCTCCTTGCAGTCGTCATATAAAAATACTCTTCTGTCAGGAACTTGGGGAAATGCTACATTAAACCCCAGTAATACGAGGGCTTACACCAAGGAGTGTTAGAAGTGTATTCATTTGTCACATCTGCTGTACATTTGTGATGCTCCCGTGCCCCAGGACCTTGCAGTACAGTGTATTCTGAACTGTACACTCAGACTCCCTGCTTATGCCCCCGAGTTTCCCTCAGGAGCTCCGATCCCGTGCAGTTTTAGTGTCCGTGCCGCTGGGTTTGGGAAGCGGCGCTGGCGGGGCCGGGTTTGCGGCTCAGCCCGGGCGGAGCGCGGCATTTCCCGGCGCGGCCGCCAGGGGGCAGCGCCCCGCGGGATTTGGGCCGCTTTGGGCCTTTCTGGGCAGTTCCGCGAGCGGCGGAGCCGGGAGCGGAGCCGGGAGCGGAGCCGGGAGCGGAGCCGGGAGCGGAGCCGGGAGCGGCCCCGCCCGCAGCCACGGGGCCCTCGAGCCGCTGCGGCTGCCGGGGTGGGGGCAGCGTGTGAGCGAAATGCTGTCCCTCCGCTCTGACAGCGGGTGCTTGCTGGACTGCAGAAAGGGTACTATCAGCTAAAAACCCCTAGTGCGGTCAGGTTTCAATAACTGAGTGCCATGATGTTTGGGTGGCTTCTCCAGGTTTCTTTGCCCCTGGATTGTCTGGAATGAATACCCAGGGCAAGTCCTGAAGGGTTCTAGTGCAGAAAGGTAAATGCCCTGATGGGCTGTCAGAAGAGCAGCAGTGACCTGCACCACGCTGAGGATCCTACCCAGGCCCTCAGCGGCGTTTACGTGTTCTCCTAATCAAACAGAAGCAAATTGGTGGCTTTAATTAAAGCTGACATTGCTTTTTTTCTTAGTTTCTTGCCGGTGATGAATGATAGACACTCTTGTGACATCTGAGTGTGGTCCCTGCATGCTGAGTATAGAGCAGAGTCATTAAGAGGCAGTGTCATTAGGGTAGAGCCGGAGTAGAGAGGGGAAAGAGCAGAAGAGCAAAACTGCTGGGCAGCAATGCTGGGCTGTAAGAGCAGTAATGGCCTTTGCACTGCACTCACTCAGAGGCCTCAAACTGACCTCTTAACCCATATAGATGTTGATCTCTGCTCTTCAATTATATTAATTCAGTTTGAATCCAAAATCACTGTAGCTGCCTTTTGCTTTGTTTCTTAACACTGGCGGGGCTGTATTTTTATTTCTTATATATATATTAGGCAGTACAAAGGTACTAAACTAAAGAGACAAAATAATTAACAAACATGTGAATCTGATTCTGAGAGATAGGCAGAAATATTGCAACTTTTTATTGCTTTCTGCTATTCTAATGGCTCTGTCTCCAGGAAATGCTGATTGTGCAGTACAAATGGCCATGTGGTTCTCTCCAGAGGTCTCCCCTCCTCCACAGGTGACTATCGTTCACTCCAGAAGCAATCAGTGTATTAACCTCTCCCTCTTCTTTTATTGCACAAACATGAAAACAGGCAAATGGAGCCCAGTATAAATCATTTGTAGTGCTCTGGACAAGGCAATTCTGCAGAACACTCAAATTCTGCCCTTCTTGAAGCAGTGATTCTGCTTTTCACAACTGAGTCTTTTCTTCTTTTTGTCATTTTTGCTACCCCCACCCCAATCCTTGTTTCTTCTCTGCTTCAGCGGTGATCCCCCTGACTGACTCTGAACACAAGTTACTGCCTTTGCACTTTGCGGTCGATCCTGGGAAGGACTGGGAGTGGGGAAAAGATGACAATGATAACACCAGACTGGCCAAGTAAGACCTTTCTGTAACTTCATTGTTAAGCAGTAAAATGTCTTGAGCTGTACCTGGTTGGAGTACTGGGGGAACTGCTAACAGCGAGGGCTTGGTTCATGTGCTCTGGTTACATGGCAGAAGACATGGGGGGGTCTTCAGCTGACCGTCACAATCAGGCTGCTTTTACATCTCTCCCTGTTATGAAGTATTGCTTTTTCTTTCAGGCTTTTTGACTGTTTGTTCCCTTCTTTTTTCATGTTTAGTTTGATTCTGTCTCTTGAGGCAAAGCTTAATCTTCTGCACAGCTACATGAATGTAACCTGGATCCGCATCCCATCTGAGACACGGGTAAGGTAAACTTCCCCCTTGGTCCCACAGCATGGGAGATACAAGGCACAGTAGGATAGGCTGCCTGCAAACACCTCAGTGTCCTGGCAGCAGGGACAGTCACTCATGGCTCACTGATGCCAATCAGGCTTACAGATTTATCTGTTGATTTAATAACACTCTTGTCTGTATATTTTTTGCTGAAATGTGTCTTCTGTCTTAATTTTTCTGCTACATATTTCAGTAGTCTGTGTAGTTTAACGAAACCTTTTCTCACCATTTTCTCAGAACTTTGTCTTGCTCTCCTGATGCCACTGTTAGGTCACCAGTTTCTTTCTGAGAATGCATTTGCACCCGTGGACAGCTCCCAGTTTAGAGTGACTGACAAAAGGCCACAGACTGGCACTGAACAGGAGCCTGCCTCTTCCAGAGAGCTGTTTTAGAACCATGCCCAGCTGGCACCAAGTCAGCTACAAATTTCTCTGCAAATCGCATTGAGTAGATGGAGCGATTGGGCTGGAGCAAAAGGTTGCTAGGAGAGGATGGAGGTGATTTAGCCTACACAGATGGGGTTTGAACAGAGAAACAGAACACAAAAGGAGAAAGTATTTTAACAAGCTACAAAAGGGGAAAAATCCATTTCTCTAGAGTTTCTACAGTAGTAGCTACCACATCAGAAAAAGGAGAGTCAAAATGGTCCTGCAGTTGTAAGAGGTGAGCCCTTGTAGAACCTGGATTACCTCTCCCTGCTCACATTTGCTGCATGAGCACGGTCAGATCACTGCAGCACTTTCACCTCTGCGCCGTGGGAATAACACCTGTGCTCCCAACTGGGTGTTGGGGTGCTCAGGGGTTCCTGGGAGACAGGACATGGAAGTACCCAGGGACAGAGGCAGGCAGGTGTCTATACCAGAAGCATATAAAGGTACAGAGCTTACCCTTCCCCATGTCCTTGTAGTTAGCTGAGTGTTTCATATTTATCTCTAGCAGATTTTAGCTTCATGGTGCCTGAAAGCAAGGCTGTTCTGCAGGAGTAAATGAACAGAGTCCCATTTTAAATTACCCTATGATCCATGTTAATGCATTTTCAAGAAAGGTGTTTTATCATGTTCCCTAAAATATAAAGTGGAACTCAGACTTGTGACCCATTTTATCTGCATTGCCTTTCCAATAAACATGAATACACATCATTGTATTCCTCAGCCTACCTGCTTGAGTTTAATGGCTGATATTTCAGATGAGATGTTTAGCTCTGGTGCATTTTACCTTTGATTGTCATGCACCAGAGACCTGAATAAATAAAAAATCAATTTAAATAAGCTGAGTTTTGAACATAATCAATTTTGAAATATTGCTGTACACAGGTTTGTGCGCTGTATCCCCCTCACAGCTTTCAGCAGCAGCTCTTTCCCCTTCCATTGCATCCTCCCCAGCTCCTTTCCTGCTGGCTGAGGGACAGCCAGTACTGCTGATCCTCCATGTCCTGGCTCACCAGGGCAGGAGGGGACTCGCTTCCCCTCGCGACTCAGACATTGACTTTCACAGAGCCTCTGAGTGACTGACCTCTATTCTTCAAATGTGTCTGAAATGAGCCAAAAGCTAGTGTAGGAACAAGCAAAATACATAGTAAGCACAGCCAGAAAAACTTTATTTAGTGATGAAACCAGTCAAAAATGTCAGTGCATAAATTAAAATATATATTTAAAATCAACATCAAAGTCTGTGTTGAATTTGGGGTGGTATTTTTGCACGAGTTCCTGAATGAAACTGATTTTGCTGTATCTAATTATAATTCCTTTTCCATAGCAGGCCCCTTTGGCTCAACCAGAATCCCCTACAGCTTCAGCTGGAGAAGACGTGCAGTCTCTGGCTGACTCAATGGACTCAGACCGAGATTCCATCTGTAGTAATTCCAATGGCAATAATGGCAAAAACGGTAAAGAAAAAGAAAAGGACAAACAAAGGAAAGATAAAGACAAAACCAGGACGGATTCAGTTGCCAATAAAATAGGAAGCCTCAGTAAAACCCTGGGAATTAAACTGAAAAAGAACATGGGTGGTCTTGGAGGTCTGGTGCACGGGAAGATGAGCAGAGCCAATTCAGGGAATGGAAAAAATGGTGACACAGTAGAGAACGTCAAAGAGAAGAAGTACAAGTCTCGCAAAGGGAGCAAAGAGGAATCTGGACAGTCTGCGAGCACATCTCCGTCTGAAAAGACCACTCCATCTCCGACTGACAGAGCCAGCAGCTCCCCCACTGAAAAGGTGAACACTAAACCCTTCTCTGACAAGCAGTCTGACCCATGGAAGTACAGCACGGACGTGAAACTCAGCCTAAATATTTTGAGAGCTGCCATGCAGGGTGAACGAAAGTTTATTTTTGCTGGCCTTCTTTTGACCAGTCACAGGCATCAGTTCCACGAGGAGATGATCGGCTATTACCTGACCAGTGCCCAGGAGCGCTTCAATGCAGAACAGGAACAGAAAAGAAAGGAAGCTGAGAAAAAGGCTGCACTGAATGGCTCCTCTAGTAGGAAACTGGAGCCGGAAGCATTTTCAAAAGAAAAATTAGAACCATCTCCTCAGGATAGGGCATCACCCGTCTTGCCTCAAAGCCATACAACTCAACTGGTTTTAAAATTTAAAGACCGCACTAGTCCCACTCCCGGCTCCTTTTCTTCCCCCAGCAACGGTGCCAAGAAAAGCGGCCCCATCCCGGTGTCTGCCCACTATAGCCATACCCCACCCGTTCAAAGGCAAAGTGTCATCCATTTGCATGATGTCAACTCCAAGCCATCGAGCTTCCAGGACGATACCTACAAGCCCGTGGTTGGCACCCTGAAAACCTGTGCCACCTACCCCCAGCAGAACAGATCCCTGTCCTCGCAGAGCTACAGCCCCGCGCGGCTGCCCGGGATGCGCACGGTGAACACGGTGGAGTCGCTGAGCTATGCCAGGCCTGCCGAACACAAGTCCCAGACCTACACAAACGGCTTCAACACCGGGGACATCAGAGACTGCTTAGAGTACGCTGACGAGGACGCTCCTCAGACCTGGCTGAACAACGATAAAAACCAAGGCAGAAGCACAGTTTGCCCAATATATTCCATCCAGCAGAACCGCTGTAAGAAGGAGAACTGTTCCTTTTACGGTCGTCCTGAGACTGAAAATTACTGTTCCTACTGCTACAAAGAGGAGTTAAAGCGCAGGGAGAGGGACAGCAAGGGACACAGGCATTGAGGATTCTTCCGTGACTACTTAGTTTTACCATTTTCTTACTTACAAAGTAAACAGTGTTGGATTGCAGTAAAAGGAATCCTTAAAAAAGAATAAAGGATTGATGAGTAAATAGTGTCTAGCTCTTCGCTTTTCCGGGGCAACGAGGAAATAATAGGATTAATTTATCATAAAAAAATATTATTTTCCATTTTGTCAGTGTCTTTTTTACATATACTGGTAAGCTGAAGGGTTGTTTACTCCTTTGTCAGTGCTGTGTATATGTTTGGTCAAAAATTTACTAATGGTGCCTGAATTTACACTGACATCACTCAGGTAGTAGAATGATAGGGGAATGTCATACTAGTGAAGATGTGGTGTTGTAGTAGGGTAGTATCTGCTTTGCAGACATTTGAAATGATATAGCTATTATTGAGATTATTTTTTCCTCAGTAAAACCTAAATTTTTCATAGCCTTTTTTTTCAGGAGGGTAGTGATTTTGCATACTGCACATTTTTAACATGGCAGCATATTGCATTGCTACTAATGTTTGTACTTATTTCAGTCTGAAATGGAATGTTTCTGGAAAAATGGGAGTGAAAGGTCTGAATTCATGAGGGCTGTAGCTCTCCCTAACTATAAGTTTTAAATTTTTATTTAAAAAAAAAAAAAAAGTAGTTTTGAGCCACTTTTATTTGCACTGAGTTTTTAAACAGGTTTTATAAGAAAATTCATAATGACTTCGTGTCCCCAAGCCCCTCACACAGTATAGTTTTGTGCACCTGAATTTCAGAGGTATTTTTGTTGCTGTTAAACTGCAGAGAAATATTAAAATAAAATTAAAATATTAAAAAGTTCTAAGATATGGAAAATTTGATGACCAGCTGGGAAATTTAGGATCATTTTAGATCTGAACTGCTTGCCAAAACAAATGTAATGCATCAATTTATTCCCTTAGCTAGTGCACAAACCTAATCATTATTTACTTACTCCTTCTTGAAATTATTGAGTGATAATTATTGCAAATGTAACTACTTGAGCCTTTCTTGAAGACTGTTGGATCCACCTCTTTTCAAGTCTTCTCCTAGAGTGAGTCATCTCCCCCCAGGAGGTTCCCAGATGGCTGTAAAATACCTCCAGCAGGAATGGCAGCTCCTAGCACAGCTTTGCACAAGTCTGAGATCCAAATATTTACGTGTTTGCAATACTTTTGAAAATAAAACTTCGCTCACAGAAACATTTCTGCAAAGCAGACACGGCAGGTACTGTTGAAGTAGATGGATGACATGAGAAGCTTTCTGGGACACAGGACTGGGTTTGCAGCCCTCCACCATCAGCTGGCAGAACGGAGTAACAGGAGCTCTTTGGTGTTGTTACGCTTGTGAACAATGGCTCATTTTAAGAGCTAATTTTGCAGAACAGGTGAAGCACTGCCTTCAGGACTGCTGACTGCCACCTCAAGGTGCTGAGCAGGAGTTCTGCCTTCCTCAGTAAGGAATAACACTTTTCTGGCCCACACAGGAAAGATTCTTTTCCCAAAGAGTCTTTGTTTCTGATTATTTTTCTGCTGCAGCCCAATTTTAATTCTTGACATGGGTGGCACCATTTCACTTGCATACAGTTAATCCTAATTAACCCTGAAACCAAGCCTAAAGTCCCCTGTGAAAAAGGATGCACAAACTTTGCTGCCATGTCCTGGCTTTCAGAAAAAGCACATGAGCTTTTTCCAGTGTCCCAAATTGGTCGAACTGAGCACATAGTTAGAACTGACCATATTTTTAGGTTTTCTGCTGAAAGGGAGGTTTCAAAATAAGTCCCTTGGCCACTTCTATAAAAAGTTAGGGTCTTTGCCATGTTAGCTGTTCCATGAATCCAGACCTGTACTTCGTATTCCTTGCTGTATACTGAGCATACACTGAATCTTACTGAACTTGCATTCCTTCATAAAAAGGAAATACTGGTGTGTGTTAAAGCTCCGTGTGACTTCTGTCCTTAAGGTAAGCACCTTCCAAAGCCCGTGTCTCCTGTTGCATACACTGGTAAGCAGTGTCCTGTTTTGCTTTGCTGTTGTGATTATTACATTTGATTTCTAATTGTCAAAGAAAACTGGGATTGCAAATTGTGCTAAAACAAGCCAGACCATGTTAAAAGAAATTAAATATACTTGATTGTATTTGCTGCTGAGACTGAGAAAACTGGCAGGATAAAACTTCAAGAAAAACAGAAATATTTAAGAATTCTTAGGGCATCAGAGTAGCAGTAGTGTGTGATAATCTGAGAATCATTTCTGTGTAAAGTTGTGCTTAAGAAATACTACATTAACAAGAAACCACACCAGCCCATATATTTAAGTAAGTTACATCCTTTCTGAATGAGGAAAAAAGCAGTACATATGTAAAAATCAGCAATTACCATGAGATTTTGTTGTTTCCCATTTTCATAGGATTTGTGTCTATGGTATGTTTTTAAGATCTTCTCATAAAAGAAAGAGATTTACAACCGGTCAGCGTTTAGGTAAATTACTCTGTTCTGAATTATTGAATACATTGTATGTGTGTGTTAGATTATTTTGAAAAATTAATCGATCTTGTCTGTATAGGATACCAAGCCTGAGTGTTCATTATCCTCAGGATGCTCAGGTATTTCCATAAATATTTACCGCTACAGCATTGCTCACTTTAAAATACCTGTTGTATGAAATACTGACACAACACTTTTTAGTTGTGCCTATTTCCTTAGAATCTTTTTGTTAGGGTATCTTTGAATAATTTTCTAATTGCTGTTTTCTTTTAGAATTCTCTTCAAACTTCCCATGATTCTGTTGTCCCTTAACATTTTATATTGAAAGGAAGTTGCAGGCCTGCAATGCAATTTGCCAGTTAAAATCTACCCCTCTTTTCCCTGTAGCTGTCCTTTTTTTCCGGGTAAGTAATACCGGGGGGGTGGGGAGGTTTCTTCTTTCTGTTTCTGGGCTATTTCTGGCAGTTGTGCCATAGCTGGCATTAAACAGACCAAACATGCAGAAACTGTGTCCCCTCCTGAAGAAGTGTTCCCTTAAAAGAAGACTGTAGCTATAAAAGAAAATTTTCTAGATATTTTTTAGAGAGAATTCCCAACTGCTTATAAGTTGCACTCACCAGCAGTGAAAGAAATTGTGTCGTTCCTTAGCTGCATGTTAGAGGTAATTACCTTCACGTTCTTCTGTCTACTATATGCTAACCTCTGAGTGCTGTTTTGGGTTATTTTCTCTGACAACTGGAAGTGCTTGCAGCCCACAGGCCAGCCAGCCCTGTGCCTGACCTGCCCTCTCTACACCCTCCAGAGCTGTAGAGTTCCCACGTAGTCCCAGATGTACAGAAATCAGCTTTGCACTGGGGGGACCCTGCTCATTCCTTCTGTTAGCTCGAGTGGCTGCAATGCACACGCACATTTTTGCATTTGTAAAGGCTTTTTTCCCAGCTATCCTTGATAGCGATTCAACATTTATCCCTGTAGTCCAGATTTCAGCAGTACAGAGTAAATACTGGGTAGGCTACACCTTCCCAGAATGGATCCAAAATCACCAGGAGATCTTTAGGTTGGAGGAAGCTGGGATTCTTTTAGTCTGAATGTGCAATTTTCGTAATTTAAAAAAGGCTTGAACCTATTACGCATTTTTTTTTTAGTTTGTTCTAAACTCTGATGCAAAGGTCTGTAACAGAGGATGCCCGTGATACATAATGGGTTTTAGTCATGCTTTATATTAAAGTTCTATTTAAAATGCTTTCTAAGGAGTTAATGAACCACTGTTAGAGTTTACAAATATATTTGCAGAGGTGGGCGTCAGTTATAGGATATGGCTAACGAGCAGCTCATTCAGAAGAAGGTTTTGTAGATTATCAAAAGTAACTTCAGATTTTGGATTTTAAAACAATTGGTGAACTTTTTCTAGAAATGCAATGGCAATATTGTCCCAGCTTTCTTTAGCAATTAGTTGCTTCTTCCTAAGTCAAAGGTAACATTTGGAGCATCAGTAAAAGAAAGATGCTGTACTTGAAAAGTTTTGTGTTGCTTGTATCTTAAGAAGTCTAAGCAGGCCAAGTGGAGCCTCCAGTTGTGTTTGTGGAGCTGAGAGCTGAGGTGTGAGCAGGGGTGCCTGGCCCAGGGAGCGCTGGGGCCGCGCCGCACGGGCCCGTGTGCCACCTGGCTGCAGTGTCTGCCGAGGCAGGGCTGCTCCTCGCACAGAGGCACCTTCAGGGTCAGCTACTTCTTGGGTGATGGATGTGTAGATATCAAAAAATGCACAGCACAGATCTGACAAAATACTGCCCTCCACCTCCCCAATTCTGAAACAGCTGCACTGGTGCTCACCTTCACCAATGTGAACGGTCTCCCTGGCAGCAAGGAGGCTGCTTATCTTCAGAAACTTTGAGCAAGTGTTAAGGAAAAGATTAAATGTTTTTGATCAAGGCCTGAGCCTTTGCAGTGTCTGTTCCCTACAGGCTGCCTGACATTACTCTTCCAAGGAGAGAATCGATGAGAATTTTGCCTGAGGAGTAGAGGGAAGCCTTAGGCCTCTTTGGGCTGTATTTGCTGTCCTCTGCCATGTGGACAGAATCCCATTACTAGTGGGGGCCTTAAATCAGGTGCTTCATTGACATTTACAATACTGCAAACTGGGCACTACAGTAAAGTACAAGCTAGTGAGGGGGCAAGGTCTTCATAACACTGTGAGTGTTTTGCACAGGTGAAAACCCATATGTTAATAGAAACCACAATAATCTCAGATAAACATAGGTCCAGAGAAGCAAAATAACTGATGTTGATTGTAGATGGCTTTTCAGCTTAGTGTATTTTAAGTCTCTGTCAGTGTATGTGAAGAGTATTTGTTTTAGGGAATGGCAGCTTATGCGGAGGATCACCGAACTATAGCATAGAAATGAAATTATTTCAGTAACAGACACTAATGTCTATTTTAATTTGCACATGGATTTCCAGTGTATATGACTAAAATATTATATTGTTAAAAATGAGGGGAAGGCAACACAAAGGTGTTTGTAAGTATGTTCTATTTGTAGACTTAAGGCTGTATTATGTTGGAATTTTACAAGCCAAGTTTAAATTGTAATATAGAAATTATTTTTATATTATTTTCAAAATACGCTACAGAGCAATATTTTGCGCCTTTATTATAAACAGGGTCATCATTTTAGTAGGTTACTTTCAGAAATGCTGGTAGAAATTAACCATGAAAAGAAAGCTTTGTAAATGTACTTGTTGTTTCTAACTGCTCTGTCTGTTGTGCACATCTGTATCTAATGTGAGTTGAATATACAGAATTTTTTTTAATTGAAAAGCTTTAAATTTTTCTTTATATACTTTGGTACAACACGGTTCTTCTCTATTTAATTCTTCTCTTCCAGTCCTTACCAATAGCCACTTTTATAAGCAGCTTCTGAATAAACATTCATCTGGAAAATCTCCTTACCAAATGAAACATTTCTGCACAGATATTAATTGACTTGGGACATTCCTAATATACACCCTGAACCCATTGGAGTAGGATTGGTTGGTTTTGTTTTTTTTAAAAAAAGAGAATCAGCTATTTATTACTCCTTCAGAATGAAAATCAAGAATGAATAACCCATGCAATCATTTAGCATCTAGGGGAAAAAAATCACTCTAGATCATAGAAATGTCATCCCTAATTGGTAGATACATTCTCTTAATATGTATCAAATATGCATTAGCTTCTTGCAGATTGAAGCCTTCAGGTTTTATTTCTTCATAGTTCTTTGGACTGTACATATCCGTTACTGATGAACTGTGCAAAAAAAAGACATCACAAACTAATGCATATGTTAAATTAGAAGTCTGTGCAGTTTTTTAAAATTCCCCAACTTTTGTGGTTTAGTTTGTTGGGATTTGTTTGTTTAAGAATTACTATTAAGGTATATACTGCAACCAAAATTTTCAAATCTGGATGCCTAATGACTGTGTATCTGGGTTCCTCCTGATCAATAGACTGGTTTTAAGGTGTACTGAGCATCCATTTCTGTGGGAAGAAAAGCTCCGTCTTGATTTCAGAAAACCAAGTGAGTGTTACTCCAACACATATTCAGGTCTTTTCTTTATTAACACTCTACACTTCTTTTCAGTCAATGGAATTTACATTTTATCTTTAGTGATTTTCCGTGTGTGAACAAATAATTGGGCTTATTCATAAAGTGATTGTTTGAGTATGGAGAGACTTGCCTCGTACCAAAACACCATATAATTGTTTAACTGTTGCGTTCTTAATGGAGCTCTTGTATTCCCCTGTTGGGGTGGAGAAATAAGACTTTATTTTTTCCTTGGGTATCGTGATCCTGTTACTTTGTCTGGTTGGGTTTTTCCTCCCAAGTGAATGTGCTGTTCTGATTGCTGGTTTCTCTCCCATTACCTGAATGCCTGTACTGTACCAAGAGAATTGAAATGGCTGATGCACATTTGCACTGTGGAACAGGCCATGTGGGTAAAAGCCACTGTGTTCCAAACAGCCTTAAAATTACGACTCTCTGGGGCCTGAGAGTCACTTAACTGGATGCAGCCTCTGTCCTACTTCCTCATTTAACCATGACTGTAAGACAGTCAAGCCTGCTGTAGTCTGTGTGTCTCTAGACATATTCATCTGAATACCCTGTAATCTTAACAGAAAATATTCTTTTAAAATTTGTGACTCTTTGATAAGTGTAAATGTGTCAGAAAACCTTAGTCAAAAGAGGAGATGGAGTACAAACAGGGAGATAATCATAGCTAGTGGAGTAACCAGGGCACCAAAATACTAAAAAGAGGGAAAATAGTTAAGATGTATCAAAACCTATTTCCTGTCAAGACTGTAAGTTTTGTAAATCCTCCTGTATTCTGGGAAAACAGAGAAATGTTTTTGCCATTCATCTCTGCATCTAATGTAGCCTCTTACTTTGTTGCAGAGGCTTTCTATTCAGGAAGGGAGAAAAGGAAGTTCTCTTCGCTTCTTAAAGCAAATTCTAGTGGCAGAATCATCTGAGATTGCAAAATATGATCCAGTGTTGGAACTAAACAGTGCCTAACTCCCGTTTGCATTGTGTATTTCATTTTGCCCCTTCCAAACACCATGTCTTTAGAAAAAGGAGGGGGAAGTTTAAAGATTAAGCTTGTACGTTAATGATCCAGTTCTTCCTTCTTCCACATGTGGAATCTATATAAACATGAAAATGGACTGACACTGGAGTTGCACTTCCCCTGCTGAGAGGTAAAAGCCACCTTTATAGGTAGATTCCATGTAAGTGCTTTGCCCCAGAGTAAAATTAGAACCCTTGGGACAGAACCTTTGCCTGATGAAGCCTGACAGCATGTCAGGAGCCTGAGAGCCATGGCCACCACGTAGCCATGAAGCTGAAACAGCAGGTCTTGGTCATTCTTGCCTTTAACACAGATGCAGTTCATTCTGGCCCGTGGTGTCTGAACAGTATCTTCGTAGTAAAGATGAAGTGGAACACTGCCTTGTTGCCATTTGCTTCCAGGTTTGAGTAACAAAAAGCCTCTTCCCCATTCTTTTGGTTAAAATATGCAGGAGATGCAGCAGCAGAATGTGGCATCTCAGGCTCAGAGAATGCCCCACATCTCCTTTAAATGGGCTTTGCGATCAGGTATGAATTGAAACACAGCCATGTGGGCGTGACAGAAGCGCTCTCATCTCTCAACTTTGCAAATTGTGTGCACTTTAAATACTAACAAAAATTAGGCAATGATTTTATTGTTTATTTGCTCGAGATCCTGAGTACTGTAAATACAGTCTTTGTATAACGCACAGTGTGTGTACAGTACAGAAATGCTTTTCCCTCGGAGCCGCTCGGAGAGCTTTGCGTGCACATGGTGCCCAGCTCTGCCCACTCGCCGTAACCGAGGAGAACAAACAGGATTTAGGCCTAGACTAAATAATGGATGAAACTAGCCACATAGACCTAAACAGCTGCAAGTTCCCAACCCTGGTGTTCTAGGCCAGCTTGCACAGCTTTGAAAAAACTCCATCCCAATTACTGAGATTCGGTTTGTGCTCCTTCCCGGGGAGGAGTAATTACTTCTGTGTCTTTTCCAAGCCCATTGCTCTTAGTCTCTTAACTCCTGTGTTTGTAATGTGCCAGCTTAGCATGATTCAGCTAGGAAGCAGTTTTTAAAATCTGCGTAGAGGTCTTGTTTTCTTTTTGGAATTCATCTTGAGTTTTACTTTGCATTCAATTTTAAGACATAAAATACTGTTATGAACTTTTCACAATGCCTTGAAGTTGTCTCTTGTGGGGCTGAAAGACTTTGTTCTCCTTGGGAGGCCTTGTTCTTCCTCATTGATTCTTGTGACTAACATTGTTGTATGGAAAAAGTTGAATGAACCATTGAAAGTATCATTGCTGTTTACATGAATTCTGCCATTTGGTACACTTTGTGTTGTTAAAACCCGATGCCTCTCAGACATGGGCAAAGCTCAAAGGACAGTCTGAAGTATTATATAAAAATATATGTAGTTAATTCATCGTAACTCTACTGTTGCTATTATACAATATGCCCCCCCAAACTGTTTGTACATCTTCTTTCCTACTGCTAACTTTTTTTTGTCTTCTACTTTCTTAGACAAATTCTAAAGCTCTTTGTCCTTAAAGACTGTGATAGATTTTCTGATAAAGATTTGGCTTTCTCAGTTCAGGTTGCATACAGAGTGGCTTGTCCCCCCAAACAAGAATTAAAGTAACACAGATGTCACACCCTTGGCTTAGGGAAGTTTATTTACTCATTAACTGAGAGTCTCTGTTTGATTATAACCAAAGCTAATTATATAAAGTTTAAAATATCAAGACTGGTAATGTGACTCTATCTAATAACCTGGCAAACTCAGCATTTTTAACCCACAAAATTGTACAATAAATGTATTTGTACTTGAAGTCTGTACTTCAAAGAGAGACAGTAGTTGGCTCTCACTGGGGCTTAAGAAAATGTTAATAAGGAATAAAGTAAGTCTCACTGATTTCAGTTGGCTGAGAATTCAACTTCTTCATAGTCTTACCACCCTTCTCATTTTTCAGTCGGAGTTTCTTGTTGCCTTCTATAAGTTTATACACTTTTAGCAAATATTGATTTAGGCTTTCAATAAACTATGTAATAGAAACTACAGAAATTTATTTAAAACTGAGATTACTTTTCAGGTTTCTTGTTTGACCGTTTTCATGCAAAAAGGAATGAATTTATGTTTTCCCATTCCCCTTCCTGTTCATAATTTCAAAACACAATTGGTTGCAGTCACTTTTGTCTGCAAAAGAAAACAGTTGATCATTTTTAAGCTGACTGCCATATTGTTTAAATCCACTGTTCAAAAGAAAACAGGAGCATTAATTAACATTAAAGAATAAGGAACATTTCTTGTTGTGAAAAGTGTGAGTTCTCAAGAACTTTTTCTACATGCAGTTTTCATTCAAATTCAACTTAAATGCCATTTTTAATCTGATCCATACTTTGACAAAGATGATGTGTAAGAGCTATTTTTAGCGGTTGGATTGTTACTTTGTAAAGTATTAAAGCACTAAACCAATTTTTGCAATAGGTAGTAAAACTTGCTTTTGTTTTGAAAAACTTCCAGTTATAACTGTCGCACTTTTTATAGCAGAACTGTATTTAATTTCTTTCTTTTATGAAAGATTACTCAAAGTAACTGATAGCTCTGTAATCTGTGTGAATTGGCTTCTCCATTATTTGAATCTGAGAGAAGCTACAATGCCTATTCAATAAAATTAACTTATTTCTAAGGTACCTGTTTGCTTGAGTTCTTGTTTGTGCTTTCCGTGTGCTCTCTCAGGGTGCTGGACAGACCCCGAAGCCCAGGGAAGAAGCAGGGAAAAGGGTAAGGGGCTGCTGCAAACCTGGGGAAGGGGGCAGTTGGCTCAGCACAACCTTGTGTGCTGCTGCCATAAAGTGCATTTAAGTAACAAATTTAATCCCTTTCCCAAAACTCCACCTAACTTGGATACCTTGCTGAAATCAAGCTGTTAATACTGTTACCTCAGAGGAAACAAGAGTAGTTCAAGCAGCCTAACATTGCTATAAACCTCAGATCAAGAGCAAGTACAAGTCCTGTGGGAGAGATTTAGTGCCTCTTACCTGTTGTAGGGGCTGATTCTCCCTTATCTAATTTCAGTGTACAACAGAGAGGGTGACAATGGAATTGCACCATTGAAAAGCGTCTGTATCACAGTTACCCAGAGCAGGGACACACCAGAAATGGAGAGGGCATCGCAGGGGCTGCCCCTTGAGGGGCAGGGGTACCAGGGGTAGCTTGAGCAAAGAACTTAGAGGGGCAAAAGGATCCTGAAATGGAAGTAGAGGCTGGGGCTGACATGCCAGCCATGCTGCCTTCTAGGAAGGATGATGAAGGCCTCTTCAAGGAGAAGGACTTAAAGGGCTACACTGGGACCTGATAATAATGGTTTACAGGACTGCTGAACAGCTAATCAAAACTCACAAAGTGCTGTGAATCTAAGACCAAAAAAAAGAACAAAAATACTATTGTTATTCCTGTAACCATAGTATTTCCCAAATGTTTAGCTCTTTGCAGCGTAAGAGAAATCTGTTTGATGAGGCAAAGGCCAAGGCAGTTACCTGACCTCCTTGAGATGGAGAAATTTCCAAAGGATTCCTGCCCTCCCTCTGCTGTGTCCCATTTTATGCTTACAAAATACTGTCATTCGGCACAGAAAAATGTTAAGTCAGTGTGTTCACTCAAGGAAGTCACAGAACCATCTTAACAGAAAAGCCATATGTCTCAGTGCTCTCCAGAATGATGCTGAATTTACTTTCTTCATTCTACAGGACTTCATCTTCAGGATGCCTGCAAAGGCTGAAAACTGTTGGAGGGACTGGAATGAAAGGATGGCAGACCCAAGCATCCACACCTCCTCCAAAAGATTCAACAGCCTGTAAGTCATGGTATGGTCAAGTTTCTTTGAAATGTGACATTATAACCCAGACCTCATCTGCCAATTATGATAAAAAACTTGGATCATTTGAGGAGGAAGGAGGTGGAGCAAATGGCAAGACCAGTGAAGGACCCAGCTAGTATACATTTTAATTAGTAAGTAAAAAAAACAAGCTGACACATTACTTGTTCTGATAATTTTCCAGAATTTCTGGGTGCTAGCTGGGTTTGAATACAGTAACAAACACTTTCTAGAAGGCTGGTTAATGTGTTAGCAAGTGTGTTACGAATTTGCCATTAGAACTAAAGAGTTTGTGGGGTTGAGAGAGTGGGACACATCCAAGAAGGAAGATGGCTTTTAGGCAGGGCTGTGCTCATAGGCAACACTGATTCCGCTACAGCATCCGGATCTTTTCTGTGGAGCAGAACATGGCTAAGGAGGAAAACACCCATGTTCATGTCAGCTCTGTGTCTGTGTCCCTGTGTGGTATCCACAGCTGTGGAAGGCAGTAGCTGCTGTTTGGTCATAGTCACGTGAGAGCTGGATGAACTCAGCCAGCTCATTTCCCAGGTGGCAATTGATGCTATTGCTGTCTGATGGCCTGTGAGGTGTTTGATGTGCCTCTGCCTTAGCTCTGCACAGTCCCGACAGGCTGTGTATCTTTATACCCGATACAACCTGTACTGCAGCCAGTCTGCTTTGCCTTTGGTTTCTGTTCTTCACACAGTGACTCTTGTTTTTTGAGGAAATTGTCAGAGCAGTCAGGAGCGCATTAGCTATAGAATAAACATCTCACAAATCTGGGCTTCTAAGGTTTGTGGACAATACTGCTGTCATATTTTATTATCAAAAATAATTGAAAACAAATACAAAACATAAATGCAGCAGCATTGCATTTACTGTATAGTGCTTCTTATTAAAATGCAGGTAGCACCAAGTAGTTGAAATGCTCATTACCCTGTCACATGTGCAAACCTTTTTAAAATTAGAAATATTGTTCATTAGAAAAGATACTCTGTAGCATGTCTTCATTCTTTCAATTGCTCTATCTATTCACGGGAGATGACATTTACCTCCCTGAGCTCAAAAATAAACAGATCCTCATCCAGCATGTTTGCAAAGAGGTTTTGTGTAACAAGAGACATGAGGGCAAGTGTTTATCAAGCAGGAAAGGTATGATGAGGAATAGGACTGAATAAAAATTCCCAGGGATTTTTCCTAGCAACAGCCCTTCTTAGATCACAGTCATGCTTAGAAGAAAAGGCAGTTCTAAGTTAAAGATAATTTTTGCGTGATACTTCCCAAAGCAAGTCTTTTTAGAAGCACCTCAAAGGAAAGTACAGCTTTAGATCCTGACTGCTGCCCCGTGTCAGGTGTCTCACACAAATGTTCCCTGTGCTGTCAGGAATTTACAAGCTGGGCTCAGTCCAGAGTGAGGTGATCCCTACAAAGATCCCTATAAAGATTAGTGTATGTAACAGTGAATGTAGATTGCAACTGGATAGTAGAGAGCCAGTGCTTTCCCTTGGAGCAGGGCAAGGATGCCATCCCTGTGTGTGTTGATTGCAAGGTGCTGTGCAGAAGAGGCTGAGCAGGCAGGCAAGGAGGCCCTGCTCTGAAGCAGCTGCTGTTTGGAGTGCAGTGGGATGTGAACACACCAACAGAAGCTGACCTAGGAAAAGCTTTTTTTCTTCTATGGTAACGCAAACACTGGTAGAAAGCCTATGTCTAAGCCTCAGCCTAAGGCTGAGGGATGTGACTATAAAAACCATTGATATCAGTAAACCAGCAAAATTTTGAAAGCATTGCACATAATTTATGTCACATTTCAGCATCTGTATCCAGTAGGGTGGGTTTTTTTTCCCAAGAATCTCCTATCTCAGTTCATAAAGCCGCTTTTCTGGCCCTGTACTTCAGGGAGATTATTTGAAGAACCTGGTGAGGGTGCTGCATAGCTTGGCTGTGATTTTCTCTCACTGTGTAACTTCATGCACAGGCCCGGGCATGTTCTCAGGTCCCAGCTGGCCCCTCCCAAAGCCAGATCACAACACCCAGAGAAATGGGAGCCTGAGAACAGCCCAGACCTAGCCCAAAACACAGCCACAGCACAGCTGCGATTTAAAGCTGGCCAGTGAGCTGTGCCTTTACTCCTATTTAATAGCAGTTAAGTGGTGAAGTGCTGTCTCCTTGAAAAGCTTCCCTTCTCTTAGCAAACACCACGTAACATGCAATTTTTAAAGTGACTTGTAGCATATTTTTACGCCTGAAATATAACCCTTCTGTTTTAGATTTCCTTAATCATAGTGATTTTGTGGAGAATAGCAAATTTTCCATTCCTGGACTTAAAACTTGACTTTTTTCCTTATTTCCTTCAGCATTAATTATCCCTCCTGAAAACAGACAGGTGGGGTCCAAAAATATCCAGTGGAGCCTTAATGGAAGGTTTCTTGCAGGGAAGCCAGCAGCCAGACCTGATTTATTCACCCAGTCTTGTTGTTTGTGCAGACCCACCCTCGCACCAGGTTCCTGTTTCCAGGCTTGCCTCTTGTTTGCTCACCCGGTTAATCAGTACAGCTGCCTGCGAGGGCACGTTAAGGGGAAACCATCCCTTTCCCTGACTTCTGGGAAGGTTGCAAAAGCTGGGGAGTGCATGGCTGCTTTCAAACCCTCAACCCCTGAGAGTGACTCCTCTCGTGCAGTGAGGAAGGTGCACTAGGTCATTTCTTTTGAAGGATCTGCCAAGCTTCTGTGCCTGGGAGCACGAGTATCTCCCTTGGCTGGCCCTGCGAGCTGGCAGCAGAGGAGGGACTGGCATTCCTGAACAAAACTTTCTTCTTTCTTCTTCCTGTCAAGTCATCCTGTTCCTCCCAGCAGGCTGCAAACACAGCTTGTACAGCAACCCCAGACAGGGAAAGCTTGGGATTTGTTTCACAACTTCCAAAGTCAACAAAAAGCTTGGAAGTTAAACCGAACCTGCAAGGCCTTGCAACTTCATGGATAATTTCAAAGGGTTTGTGCTGGTTCTCTAACTTAGTGCTGAGGAGTGGTGACTCCATGTTTTGGTGTAGGAAGTCTTGATACAGCCTGGGCTTGGGGCCAGCCACTTGTGGGTGTGCCCACTTCATTACTCCCCTCTGGGCAGATTGTAGCTGTGATGTTGATTCTTAGACGTATGTGAGCTTCCAAGTGTGGCATTTCCAGAGCCCCAAACTGACATTTTTTTTGCAAAGGGTGGGGCATGAGGCTTGAGAAAAAAAATGCAGGGTCTTTGAAGTGCAAGGCTTTGAAGTTTAAAAAAAGCTAGCAAATTCCTGTTGCAATTCACTGTCTGTGGAAAATCTGGAAGCTAAGACTTTTGACCAAAGAGGCTGGATAACGATTAAAAGTAACAGACTGGGGAAGTGTGGCTTTTATGTTTTAACTGTTCATGCAGTAGTGGAGAAGGTGAGCTTGATTCAAAGGGTGTGTTCCATACAACACTGTCAATCTCCACCTTCCTTCTCTTCCACTCTGAGGCTTTGAGTGCTTTCAGATCACTGACATAAAATGTGTGTGTGGTGGAAGGGGGAGGGAGGAATTTCTCTCTTCCTGTTGCTATTGTGTTTTGTTATGTTTTGTGTCTGTTCAGTTTGTCTCCAGGATCAGACAAGTGACTCAGAAAGTTATTTTCACAACAGGAGAGCATGGGAAAACACAAACATTAGTCTCTTAAAGACACACAGCCCGGTTTATCACACACTGACATGCCTCACCTTCTGTCTGCTGGAATTGCTACCACATGAGCTACCTTACTCCTTCCTCTAGAACGCTGTTTGGATTTTGCACCTTAGGCCTTTCTTTTTGTCTCTGGAAAATTACACCAAAAATTACTCTCCCTACCCTCTACTCCTTCCTTATTTTTCTATACTTATCTTTAACTCTTTAACTCTTTAACTTACCTTCCCCATTTATTGCACCTCTCATCTGTTCCTCACATGGTCTCACCTCATCCCTCTTTCCATGCTGCCACACACATGAAAATCTCTAACCAGCACCACCTCTCTTGTCCTTCAGCTGGGCCTTTTTTCTCAGTGGTGTCCTCATATCCACCAACTTGACATACCAACACCTTCCGTCTGAGAGATGTCCCAGTCCTACCTGGTATGCCTTGGGGAGAACACTTGGGCTAGCTCTGAACAAGCCAGTCTGGGCACTATGAACCTTTGGGACCCTTTGGATTATTCCCTACAAATCCTAGTGCTGCAGGCCCAGACCTGCTGTGCTGTGCTCAGCCAGGCACAATCATCCAGTGATGTAGAGAAAAAATATCAGCTCAGCAGAAACCTGGCAGCAACAGCATCCCAGAGCCTCCCTTAGTGCAGCCCCTGGTGCCAACCCTGCTTTTTTGATTGAATATTTGTTTCAGCCAGTGGGAGCCAAAGATTAAATCTAACTCCTGCCAGTGCCAACCAGGTAGGACAGGTTGATCCTTTATTTAAAATTATGATGAGGTAGCAATTATACTTGCAGGCTGTTTTCTCTTGGTGAGGTAGAGCTATTACTAAGCTCAGTGGTTTGGTTTTGTTAGCAGACTTTTGGGGCCTGCTCTTGCCTATAACCCCCCTCAAGTTTCCTCATGTCTCTTTTCGTCTCTTGTTTTTTTGACAACTTGTTTAACATAATCTTGTTCTCCAAGTTGCCCAAAGCACAAATCTGCCCCAAAGCCTGTGTTCAGTCACGCTTCCCTCTCTTCCCCCCTGCTGCTCACATATCTGGGCATCCAGACTGCATCCCTCTTCTGCTGCATGCATTGAGAAAACTATTAAGATAATTCCTCCCTTTCTCTTTATCCTCTTAGCTGTGCCAGCAATGCACTGTAGCTGGCTAAACACATGTGCTTGCCTGCTTCAACTATTGCTTGTCTTAGCTCCCTCCTCTGCTGCTCTTGGAAAACATGCTGCAGTTTCTGCTCATCTCGGGAGGTGCTGCCTTGCTTGCTTGCTCTGAAATTCTGTAGGAAGCCCCATGTGTATTCTGGTGCTGTACAAGCCTTTCTAGCAGCTGCTACGAACACTTGTCTCATTGTCCTCACCTCATTTTTATTTCAGTCTTCATCTTCTCTCACTTTTCTGTATCTTTCTATTGACTGTGTATTTATATTTATGTCTCTTTAATCTCTGGCAGTCAGCTAGGAAAGCATGCCATAGGTGTGGTTCCTTGAAAAGCCAGCGCAATGAATCTTAAGGTGGATTACTCTGAAGCCAGAAATGCTACACAGGCAAATGGAAATAGGAAAATCCCACCCTAAATCTAGCATTATTCTTGCTTCTCTTCTGAATTGCTGGACTACTGCCAAGTCTATGAACATTTCATGGCAAATGCTGAGTCACAGGCAAGACAGAAACATTTGCATTTAGGAACTGGAGAGGAGAAGCAGGAGAGAATGTGTTAACATACACATTTCAGGGTTTAGGTGCCTGGGTGGGAAGGCACGTTACATTACTGTATCAAGGCAGCAACTCCATACTTAAACTGAAAAGGTATATTCCTTTGGAGGGAATTGTTTCCCTTTTCATTCTTCTAGCAAGTTTAGACAACAATCTTTGACTGCTGTTCTGTTAGCAAACACAAGGTGGATCTTTCATTGTAGGAAGACTTCCAGAATGCTACTCTTTAGGGCCCTATTGTAAAAAACGGTTCCTAAAAGTGTTGTGTAACCTGTATTTTCAAGAAACTTCAGATTCATTCCTTCACATCTGCCAATGCCCTATGTTTTTGAGAAAGTGGCTCAAATTTGTGTTTCAATTTTCTCATCTTTAAAATTAGGAAAGAACATTTCAGGATACTGTGAGATTACATTGCTACTGTTTTGACATGGTGTTACCACTTGCAGAGATGATATCAGAAATTTGCAAAGAATTGGGCTTTGAAAGAAAGGACAGCTGATTCTCTGAACTTTAGGTCACGCATATTAATCCCATAACCATCTTGTAAAGAAAAATGCAATATATACCACCTTTGAGAAAGGAATTTCACTATGCAACTACAAAATACCAGTTAAAGCACAGAAGAATACAAAACGAACATCACAAAAACTTTCTCTCAATGGTTAAAAGAAATCCCATTTTAAACAATAGCATTAGGTGAAATTTAAATAAAGACACCAAACAAGATACCAAGTCTCCAATGAACAGCAGAAATATTAACAACTGATGCTTTTTAGGTGATAAATAGAGAAGGAAATTAGGAGAAAACCAGTATTTCATAGTTACAAGTTTTATTTTGGAAAATGTAAACCTCACTAACCATGCATACAAATTAAGACAATATTTTACAGTTCTTATTTTTCTTCCTTTTTCCATTTTTTCCTTTTATAGTTGTTGCATAGGACATTATCACAATATATAATCTATGCAATGCAAAATACATAAAAAGTTACAGCAGAGCAAGAATAGATGAACATATAACTGTACAACTGTAATACTTCAATGTAGTGACTTAGAGAGTTGAAAAGTGAGCCATGGAAGCTCTCATGTGCTGCTGATAAACCTGTACAAGTGAGGATGACACAGGCAGCTTTACAGTTCCCCAAAGCTGCAAGTTTCGCTGCGAACACGTGCACACTCCCTGGCACACGCGTCCTCTGTCCCCCACTCAGGCATGCGCTGCTGGAAAAGCACATGTGCCTGCACACACATGTCCCCCAAATGCACAATATACACAAGTAAATGCACCTGTAACCAGAGATGAAACTCAACCACAAATCTCCAACAGGTTCAGAAGTTCCAAATGCAATGGCATTTGGATCTAGGAATTTGGTTCAGGCCCAGCACTAGTTATAATGAAATGGATACCTATTTTTGCTCTGTAGACATCCCTTCATTGTTCAGTGTGTAATACAGACACACTGCTGTGTATTTATGTATACACACATACACTATCCTATATACACATATATATGTATTTTTATATATATATATGTGCATATGCTTATATAAATCCATATATATAAATATATATATTTATAAAAATCTATACCAGTGGATGGGCTTTTGCATTCTATATTCTGGCTTATGGGATAAACAAGTATAATTTGGATATTTTCTTCTGCCTAAGGCTATAGCTCTTATCCCCGAGAGTTACAAACACAGATGTTCATCATACCATTCACTGACATAGACTATATGTTAGCACCCAATGCACAAACAGATGGTGTGATGAAGTAAAAGAGCACCTGAAAGTTAGTTTGTAAGCATGACCTGATGAAATTAGTAAATCTAATGGCAATGAAAAGGCAAAAAGAACACTGCACTTCACAAAGTACAAACTCTGTAACTCACGACAAAGCACTGGAGAAGAGCAGTAGTGAAACAGGAATGCTCCTCACACAGCCTTTAATGCCTGGTTGTGTGAGACGCGAGCACTGAACCTCTGGGTAGAGGGTAATACGGTTTGAAGGTGTACAGAGGCTCTCACAGCTACAACTTACAGCAAGGGATAATGCAGTAAAGAGGTGGGATACATACAGGAATTAGGTGTTACCATTGAACAGAGGCTTCTGATGACTTGTCATAAATATATACCTTTGCAGTTATGTAAACAGATACTATGCATGTATTATAAAAGCAAGGAACAATTAATTTGCAGATACAAAAAATTCTCACAAAATCTAGCTGCCAGGAATTTACCAGGACTGCCTTCTAAGAAGCAGGATGGAAACTGAATTCATGTTGTCATTAGGCCTTTGCACAGGATGAGGTTACTGGAAGGGGTGAATGAGTTTCTAAGACAGTCTTTACTTTCAGCTGAGCAGTGGTAGCGAGGTGATGATTTTCACTGGCACCTATTTCCTAGACCAAGGCAGTTCAGCTCAACACTTAGAGAGGAAGTAGGAATCATGGCTGGAGAAAAACAAACTTTCAGGGCTTTCTTAATAATAACAAAAAAATCATGGCAATGTTGTATTTTGTAAGAACACCTCAACAGATTGCATGGGGAAAGGAGGAGGCAGGAGAGATGCACACTCCTCCAGATGGAGAAACCTGCACCTTGCCAGAGCAGTATTTCCTGAGTGTGACACATTTGTTGCTGTGCCAGGAGACTGTTTTAGATTACACTGCTGGGTGAAACAACAGAAGGGTAAAAATCTGAGGTTAGTTTGGATAAGCACACAGATTTCAAAACATAATTTGAGCTGTTCTGACTTCTCATATCTGCAAAACTCAGGAGGAACCATTATGAGAATGGAGTCTGATGACCTTGCTGATCATTAGACATTTCTAGCAGATGCTAGAAAACCCCAAACACTCTTTTTTCATATGAAAATATTAAGAGAAGTTCTTGCTCACATTCAGTTTTGAATAATACTAGTGGTTTGGAATTTATCATTTTCTCCTAAAACTATAATGTGTTAAACCTTTAATGGAGATATTTGAAACTCTACCTGGGATTTTAAAACACAGTAACTTGACTGTCAGCCTAATACATGCTGAGGTATTTACAGCTAAGATGTAAAAACAAAAAAGTTTTAACCACCAATTTCAGACAATTTCCTGAAAGTGTTGTTATGTTGGCTATATACAGTCCCATGGTGCTCTCATTTAATGAACTGACTCAACTGGAAATTTGATTTTAAACCAATTTTTTTTCCTGCCTAAACTTGGAGAATTATTAGTAATATCTATGAAGAATATATGAGTAAAATGTTAGTTCACTGTTTGAGTTAAAGATTACATAGTTCTGTGTCCCTCAGAATAGGTTGTCCCATAACCTTCATATCCTATAATCTCAGTACTAATAAAACCTGGTGCAAATATTCCTTCTCCAGGCTAGTAAAACAACTTGTTTGTAACGTATAAACGGATTCATGCTTAATTGTTAAGTCCTAAATAAATGGACTAGAGTGGCTCCTCATTTCCTGAAGATTAAATGGTGTTCTTATTGGAAAAGGTGATCTTAGAACAAAATGAATTTGGATCATGTAGCCTATAATGTTTGCCAATACTTAGTGCTCCTTGTGATTGTGGTTGTTCCCCTTCTCCTCCGTATACCTCTCTTAAGGTATAGTGATAATGAGAAATGAGTTTGACTTGTTTTGAAGTATGTGCACAAGACACAGCTGACCTGTAGAATTCCTTGAGCTAGATATCTGAAATGCCTCTCTACTAACTACAGCACAAGAGCACTTTTAGCAGTCACAGAAATGACTGGAATGTGAATTCCTGTTACCTGCATTCTATCAAGCCATTAAAATTGTCTATCTCAGTAGATGAGATTAAAAAAAAAACCAAAAAGAAAAGAGGAAATCTGTTGAGGCCAACAGATCTGGTTTTCCCCTAACTACAGAGGTTGGGCAACTCATCACATTAACTGTATTTGTCATCTTGCAAAAAACCCTTACAATGTTCTTTCATTTTCTGTGAATGAAACAGTAGAATTGTGCCTCACACAACTTCCAATTCGAAGGGGAAAATCAAGAGGTGAAATCTGAAGCAAATGAACATGAAAAAATACTGAAACATCTGCATTTGTTTAGATTTATAGTTGTATAGATAAATACTTAGAGTATTTCTCTATACAACTAATAGAACGTGTAGTATTAGAAATAATGTATATTATGGAAGTACCTATGAAACTACTTGGAAATCTATATTAGCTTCTCACAGTTAACATACAGTACAATAAAACCTTGCAAAATTGGATCAATGCAAAGCAGCAAGTAAGATACAGGTTCATTGGGAATCTGGAGCCATTCACTTAATATCAAATGACAGGTTTGGTGTAGAGAGTTTCTTTTCACATGCTACACTTAACTGCATTTATACCCTACAGTAAAAACAGCAAACATGCTAAAATTCCAGAATCAAAAGGACCTGAATTTATAACATGCACCATCAGACCCAGACAAACCAAGGAAAGTGTATTTGCTGCCAGTGAGGTTTTCAGTACATCACAATGCTCCTGGTCTTCTACTATATTTTCTACCATACAAAACATAAAAATCTACCTCTTTGTGCTCTATCTAGTGTTAAATATTTGAAAGTTATTGAAAAATAGCCGTTATTCCCTTTCTGTTATTATGCAGTTATTCAGAAATAAGAGCACCTTACTTTATGCTGGTATGTGTATTTTTGGGAAACTTTAAGTAGTGCTGAGCTATAATGTAATTTTATTTTGAACCTAAAAATGCGTATTTTATTTTTCCAGTCAGAAGATACCTTATGATTTTCACTTCCTTTTATCAACAACCACAATTTTGATGCAACAGAATACAGAAACTATGTCTTAGCCAATTTTTCTAAGATACAGCTCTTCGGTAGGTAAGTACCTTGATAACAGTTTTGGTGGGCATTGGTTCAGTAATGCTATTTCCATAGTTCATTAAAAAAAAAAACAAACAACAAGAAAATAAAGGAAGAAGAAATAAAGGAAATTGTTCAAGTCAGTGTGGTTTGATTTGAATATTCTATTGGTCCCATACTGAACAGGCAGTGCAGACAGCTTAACAACTTGGAGAGAGTGACAACAGAATGCCTCCAAGATTCCAGGCCACCTTGCAATAAAATGTTACCCAGTGTAAATTTGTTTCTTCATGATTTAGGTTACTTATTTAAGGCATCTTGTTGAAATTTTTTTCTCAGAATATTATCTAGCGTGAAACAAACCAACAAACAAGTTTATCAACCTCACAGAGATTTTTGCAATAGGAAGTTGGTTTTGGAACATCTTCAGCATGAAGTGAGAAGACGGCTTGCTACCGTAAGCAGAGGGCAGCTTGAAGAAAGACAAGACTCCTGTTTGGACACTCCCCAACATAGGTGTATAATCAGGAAAACAAACAATGGAAGAGTCCGGTACTACATTCCAGTATTGGGTTGGTTTCTGTATTGTTTGCTTGTTTTTTATTTTTTCCCCAGTGTGTGAAAGAACCTAACAAAAAGCTTCAGAGTGCAATTATCTTTACAGACTAAGGCCGTGGTTAGGGTGTGTCTTCATTGTAATTATTGTGTAACATAAATATCCATCCCTGAGAAAGGAGAAGGGGGACACAAATCCAACACAGTTGATTTGTAAGTGTATGTATGCTCATATTGTGCAATCCGGTTTTACAAACTACTTCGACACCTGAGGTGAATTAAGCAGATTTTTTTCCTTTTTTTTTTTTTCATTTTCTTATAAAGAATAATGGAGAGGATCCAAAAATGGTTGCAAAATATCTGAACTATAGAGACAGCAGGAGTCACTAAGTGTAACACGTAAGTCTGTCTGTCCATGAGGTTAGAATAGCTGCTTGTGTGGTTGGGTAAAGAAAATCTGACTAAAAATTGCAGTGGGAGGCAGCTATTTACTGATTTTTAAAAAAGAGAGGGTGGGAACTGAAGGAGGGGAAGCAACAGAGTTTTTAAATGTGTGCAACACAAACAAAACTCCATGTTAGGCATTAGAGGCAAAGTGCTGACATCCAGTGCAGGTAGTCTATGGGGAGCTGGCAGGGCTGATCGTGGGGCTCGAGGCATCCGAGCGGCTGTAGTCACTGACAGAGCCTGTCCGGGAGCTGCTGCCGCTCCTCCTCTTGAGCATGCTGGGGTGGAAGTTGGCGTGGCGCCGGGCGTGCTTGGTCAGGTGGTCGCTGCGCATGAAGCGTTTCTCACACAGGGGGCAGCTGAACTTCTTCTCTCCTGTGTGAGTGCGGTAGTGCCGGGCCAGCTCATCCGAGCGAGCAAACTTCTTGTTACAGCCCTGCCAGTTGCATTCGAAAGGTCGCTCACCTGCAGGGAGCAAACATGGCATGGTTAGAAGGGAGAGCAGTGTCTTCCATGGGCTATTTTTTTGTGTGCAGAAGATAGAACTAAAAGGTTGGAGGCAGGGTGGATGCCACTTGGCACTGACTGGATGGAGAAGGTGTTACCCTCTGCTAGAGACGAGGCTGCTGTGGTATTCCAACACATTAAAAATTACTGTCAGTCAAACTAGTCATATACCTTATTTGAGAACTGGGTCTTCAGGGATGCTGGGCTTCTGATCCTTTCATGGATATCACATATCTCTTGTGGTCTGCTGAACTTTATGACTTAATAATATCTGTACTGAGCTTTATAGTATATTCACTTATTCCTCTAAGCTCTCCCTATGTGTCTGACTCAGTGCTGAAGTTCAGAAGGTGTGATGAAGTATTCCTCCTCAGCTATTTAAAAAGTAATGGTAAAAATGCAAACCAGCAATTTTGAGGCACTGGATGTGAGGCTCTCACCTTGTATTCTCCACAGCTGAGCCTGTGTTTACTGCATTTGCTACAAACTATTACAGTTTCTCTTGTTCACTGCCCTAGGTCTCATTCGGAAGTGAGGCAGGGAATGCTGTGTTCCAGCTGGAGACAGGTGTCACCTTGAAGGTACCAGCCTTTTTTGAATAGCTAACATAAACCCCATGAGCTGTGACACTCAAGCTTGGAGCAATGAGCAGTGAGCTCACAGGAAGAGTATCTGGTGACCTGGTGCAGTTCTGAACAGATCTCAGGCATGGGACAGACACCTGGTGCTGCTGTAGGGCTGTGCTGGAGGTCTGCACTCAGGCACTGTGGTAGATGTGCAGCCTGGGAAGCTGTGCACAGGCTGCAGACAGAAGTAGCATTGTTGTTGGGTAGATGGGTATCTAGAATGTATTCCCAACTTCATTACCGACGTGCTGCATGGCTTGGGCAGCTCATACTATCTGCTTCCATCCTTGGTTTCTCCATTTGATAAAAATGAAAACGATAAATCATGAAATTTGCTGTCTACTACTTCTTATCATTGGTTTGGTTCTTACTGTCACTGAGTCTGAACATCATATATTCTTTAATTTTTATTAATTGAAAACATCTTATTCTTTTGTGAATACATAGACTTAGCATTTTTTGTAGTTGTAATTTTAATAGCTTCCTACTTGCACTAATCCTAATGTTTCTAATTCTGAATAGCCTGTTCAAGAGGCCCAGAGAGCTATATAAATTCTGGGCCAAAATAAGAAATAGAAGTTCTCTCCACAGTACACTAAATAGGAAATAAAGAAAGAAATTAGCCTCCTGGAAAAATTCGATGCACCTTAATTAAAACTGTCTGAGAGCAAAATTGATGCCAGCAAGTCTTCAATCTAAGTAGCTAATAATCTGCTTTAAATTCACAGATTTGGCAATAACATTTATCTCCAGAATCTGCTTAGGAAGCTCCTGCTCAGAAGAATAGTTGTATAGGTTCCTTTTCTCTCTGTTCATGTGTCTCAATGAAAAGACAAGCAAGTCTTTTTTAAATAGGATTTTGTTCAAGAATCTGGAGAAAGCAAGTGTCCCTGATGTTTCCTTGATTATTTAGGAGAAAGACCAAGGCTCATTAGAACCAACTGTTCTCAAGCACATTTGGTGGATTTCACTACACCTACAACCACGATGGATAATGCAGTGGTTGTATCTGTGCAGTAGGCACAGAGATTGTAGTGTGGAGAACCATGACCACCCCCTCCTAGGGACTGGCAAAAGGCAGTAAGGATGAACAGAACTGCTTTCAGGTGGCTTCCCCTGACCCAAAGCCTAAAAAACGCAGAGTTCCACAAATGAATTTAAGAATAAAACCACAACCAACTGGATTTAAAGGATACAGTCTTGTTGCTTAAAATAACCCATACAAATCCATTCAATGTCCTCCTTAGTCTTATCCTGCCTGCAAACTGTCAGGGACTGAACTCTCCATCTGCTGCTAGCAATGGGAAACAAATGTATTTAGACTGTTTGTCATATATCCAGTCATGTGTTCTTAGATATGTTCCTGCCTGTGGTGGGACATGCCTGTGGTGTGACACCCCTGTTCTGTGACCACATCCACTGGTCTTCTCCCTATGTTTTGGTCATACTACAGATATACGTCTAAGAGGACTTTGGTACCCTTGGGAAGAAGGGCAGTGAGACACGGTCTGAGGGGTACATCTGGCCTGCAGAATCAGAGTTCCTCATCCCTGAGCTATGGCATCAGTTTTTGGTAAGACAATGGCCTTTGGATGTTTCTACTGCCTGAGTTAATTTCTCTGTGTTTATTTTCACTACAAATAGTATCCATATGTCATATCATATATCATATTTCACTACAATAGTATCCAAAATGTACTCCACTTGAAGAACTCTCCCACGAAATGAGTGCTTTCAGACAAGGAAGGCAAAAGTTTTCATGCAATGTTTTGCTTCTGCTGTTGACACCACCACGAAGCACAGACAAAATGGTTCCTTTTGTTCTGATTAATTTAATGGCACCAGCTGCTCCTGTCCATGATTCTACCATTTGGGAGCCAGCAGTAGGCACAACATTCCAGTTCCTAGTGAGAGAGGTGGTTCTGAAGCAGGATTGTGTAAGATCAGTATTATCCAGCACTAGCAGGTGATGAAGGGATTGCACAACTTATCTGCCCTTTTCTCACTGCACATCAGATCTGAATGAGAATATTCAGGTTCCCACTCACCTGTCTGATTTGATGTTAATGATGGTGGGATTTGGGTGCTGAGCCAAAAAATGCGGCATTTCTTCCACTATATTTCTACTATCCCTGTCCTTCTCCTTCCTAGGGACTATTTTCCGTCTCAGTCCTCTCTAGTCTTGATTTTATATCTTCTTGGTACTTGTCTCTAAGTTTCTTGGCCAAGTGATTTTCCACTGACAGCTGGCATCACTCTAGCAGTGGTAATAGTTCTCTAGAGTACTTCCCAGCTTTGTTGAGGTTTAGCAATTCTTCTTCAAAGAAAAACCGTATTGTGAGGAAGTGCTGGATGCCTTGTGTGAAGATTTAAGAGTCATTATTGTTCATGAAAAATTAGTACACGGTCTGGAACAAAGTTGCTGCGGGGTATTAATTAAGGCAAGACCCAGCTGCTGCTCCAAAACCGCACATGGAAATTCACAGTCTGTCATCATTCTCATCTTTCAAACAGAAGGGATGTGGTTTTCTGTGCAGGTAAGTTATATAAATGTCCTTTTACCAGCAGGAAAGCAATCAACAGAACGAGAGATTATATGAATTGATTGCCTAATCTCATTAGGGAATGCCACAGTACAATGCTCCTGCATAAGCAGTAACCCATGGACATGTTGTTCTCAACAGAGAGCTTTCAACATTAAAATGGCTGTAACACAACACATTAAGGATTCTTTCAGCCCATTTTAGGCAATGCTGAAGTCAGAATTTTAACTTTATACACTGAGTGCAGAATGTGATCTTACACATAATTGTAGAAGTGTTTTCAGGTATGTTAGATATGGCAGGAAACACATCAAGCATGTGAATACTGAGTCTTAATGCTGTGCCTTGGCAGCAGCAGTATTTTTGTGCATTATGAGCCTTACTAACAGGTCTCAAAGAGTCCTAAGTCTCCAAAAGATAAAGATGCTTGACAATAAATTAATCAAAAAGCAGCTCCGTCTTCTTTATCTTTGGAGAGGCAGGGAAGAGATGCCTTTAAAAGATACCATTATTTATAAAAATATAAAATTATTTTTTCACAATTTTAAATAGGTTTGGATAACCATGTTTCAAATCCTACTAAATGGTAACCTTTCTAGCTCCTTTGCCAGGGCATGTGACAATAACTTGTGTTACACTTACAGAAACTGATGGAAAAACATTACATTTGAGAATTAGATTCAGCTGATCTCGACTGAAAATTATACAAGCAAGAACATTTTTGGCTTTTTCCTGAACTCCACCCCATGAAAAAGCAGGTAGTGTAAAGCCGCATTAAGAAACTTGCAGTGCTCACCAAGTGAAAGTACGTGAGCTCTGCAGGTGCACCGAGTTCTGAATTCCTTTCAGGGGCACAGGCCTTGCTGCTCGTATTGTCTGGCAGAGCAGCCTGCCAAAGGAAACCCAGAGTTGCCTGGGCTATAGAAACAGCATTAAAAAAATGCACCTCTATCCTCTCTTGCTGGAAAGGGTTCAGAAGCAACTAGAGCCAGCCTGTTCTTATGATATTACATAAAGGTCCTTTGTATTACTCTGTATTTGTCAATCATTATAGAGTGAGGCAACTGTATGTAGTTATGGGAAACAAAAACTACAGAGATGGTGGCACCAGATCTGATGTCTACTGAGCTTGATTTGTACAGTCCTTTTAGTGCACATGTAGTTTTAAGGACTCTCTTCCTCTATAGTGAGACTCCTGTACACACCCTGGAGTAATCTGCTTCCTGCTTCACCAATTCATCTGTCTGATATCCAACATCTGAATATCAACTAAGAAAAGATAGCAAGTACTGTGTAGGCCTAAGCATACTTTTAAAATAACCTACTAATGACTGAAATGCCCAAACAGTTTTAAACAATTGTGAACCTAACCATTTTCCAACTTAAAATACAAAGATGAGGCAATTGGATGTGAACAGTTTGAAGTGTTATATCCAGTGCCCTACAGATTAGGGTATTATCAAGTCAAACCACATACTGGGGGCTATTTTTTTCAATTTAACTCATGTAATAGCTCTGCACATTATGTTAGCATCTTCAAGCACATGTCAAGGCCATGCAGTAACAAAGAAATTTGTATCCTGGGAATTCCACAAGTGCCTGCAAAACCAGAAACAGTAAACCAGAAACAATTTTCTGTGATCTTTAATCTGTTTTGCTGCTTCCCAGAACAGGGTTGAATGTTGTTATAAAAACAGACCAGAAGCCTGAACATGCTGCTGTGTGCTATTCTTATATTTCTACATTTTCATATACATAATTAAGAGTATATTTGGAAACACACATCAGCAGGCTGGGTGGGGAGGATGAGGGGCAGACAGTTAAATAGAGATGTGACTGAGGAGGCCTTCCTCCAGGAGAGGAAATGCTATCCTGGGAAAAACATTCAGCCAAGCAGACTATGTTCCTTGAGACTGGGCTTAAAAAAAAAATAAAAAAGAGGAAAGGTCATCCCTCAATAGTACTGATATGGATTTATGAATATTTTAATTTCTGATATTCTCTTGTTTATAAAAAAGCCCTTTTGCATCATCAAATAACAAATCCATAATCTCAGTGCAAGAGATAATAATACTTTGATGTTAGGCAAATGGGATAAAAGGGATAAAAAAATTTCAAAGCCTCACAATTTCAAATTCCTATGAAACGAAACCACTTAGTTTTAAATTAATGATTTTGGGGGTGATATTTCATAACCAAATAAGCCAAATGCAATCAGGTTCTTTGCATCTGCTTTTGTGTCTGTCCAACAGCTTTGGAGTATCTCGGCCACTTTCAGACACATCTAACAGAGGTAGCAAATTCAGCAATATTAAGCTTCACTAGTTCCAGGAAATGAGGATGTTTTAGTAATGTTCTCAGTGAAAAGAAAAGTTATAGGGTGAATTAGACTGTCACTAGACACCGGAAACTCAGTGTGGGAGTGTGATACGAATATCCAAATCCAAGAAAAGCTCCAGTTAGAGCTCCCATGTTACTGGACACTGTCACATAACAGACCCCATGCCCCTAGGACACACAGCAACAGCAGCTAGGTTGCACTAGGATATGCAGACAGAAGCATGCAAATTCCTGCTAATTCCATTTATTTGTCACATGACCTTTTTTTGGAACTGGCGTTCTCAGAATTCCAGCAGGCACAAACCCAGGCATCTATAAAGTTCATTCACTTTAAAGTGTGCACGTCTTTATTTTGACCTTAACAAATACAGTCATTACATTTATAAATTACTGGATCTTATGTTTCCTGCGTGCATAGGAAACTACTACAAGGCAGGAGCTGCAACAGCTACCATAACATCCATTACTGAAATCCTTGGTTTATTTTCTGTACCTTAACATTTTCATTGAGTTATTTAGACATGTATTAATGTTTCTTAGAAGGGGAATTTCCAAGTGGCAAGTTTACATTTGAAGTCAATGTGTGTTACTGTTTGCTGTGGAAGTGTTTGTATTACTCCATCTGGGAGCGCAGATTACACCCTGGGATTTATCTGTTACAACCACAGTAACTAGAACAACTCAAATAGCAAATGACGAGCACACACGGTCAGATACTATAATGATAACAGCTACAATGCCAGAGAAATATAAGCAGTGAAAAATTCCTTCCCTAGTCTTAACCACACACAGGTCTGTCTGAGAACCAAAATAGCTCATTTGGTATGTTCCATGCAGATATCTGGTCCTCTTAAAAATATTAACACTCGCTTTCACCAAAATGGAAAAAATTTTTTTTTTTTTTTTTTGATAACGGATTGTATTCTATCAGTTATATTCTAGGCTTTTATTTCAAACCTGTTCAGTAATGTCTTAAAAGTCCATTTATAATAATTTTAACTACTTAACTGTATTTTTATCAGCCACATTTGCTTCTCTTTTGTCAAAGCAGAATCATTCAAGCCTATTCCATCTTTTTTTTTCCCCAAGACCCTCCACCACATAATCTTTCTAGTGTGTAAAATATGCGTTCCATGGCTTTACTGAATCTCTTTTCAAACAGGGGTGCCCAAGCTGAACTGCTCTAATATCTACAGCTTAGCTTAGATATATATTTTTAAAATACCCATGGTTTTTTATCCTGCATTTTTGCACAGTGAATTAAGAATCCGAACTTTGAACCTGCTAGCTTTACCAAGTCATTTTCTGCCTGCCATTTTAACTCCTGATTGATTCCTGTTTAGTTCTTGCTTCATCTCTGCTGCACACCACTGTGTGTTCAGTAAATTAAGCTCTGTGTTCCACTCCCAGCTGAAACACAGTTCCAGACCATTTCACACAAACAACCAGTAAGTAGCTAGAAGTTACGTTCCAGGATCTGGAAAATAAATCTTACAGCAAACTGGCTTTAAAATGAAATGGCCACGAATTTAATAAAAAGAAATATTGCTATATCCTTTGCTAAGGTTTTGAATGGAAAAGGGAAATAAAGGCTAGAATTATGTGGATAACTTTTTTCCTGCTCAATTGAAAAATTTTAAAACCCCATTAAATTGCAGAAGACTTCAGCAAACAAAGAAACCCATAATAATTTTAATTTTAGTTGACAAAAATGTTTTACTTCTTTTGATATGGCTTTTTGTAACACTATTTAAATTCTTTTAGCTTTCGGGACAGTTTTCAAGACAATGACGATATTAATTTGAAATGAATAAATGAAACACAGTAACATAATTTTTCTGAAATAAAATAAGTCAGTTTTAAAAATTTGCTGACTACTTGTCAGTGAAAAGCTGTTCACCAAAAAATATAGTTTCTATACTTCTTGCTAGTAAAGAAATGCAATATATTTAATATTCTTCATTAACATTTCTTGGCAGCTTTTTATCCATGACAATTAAATGCCGACATTTTTGTTAAGTGACTAACTAGAGATCTGATCTTCGAAGGGAACAATTTCATTTGTGTTTTCAACTTCCACTAAACTCCCTGTGTTTATAAGCACAAGGGAATTCCAAAGACAGCCAAGGGTAAGGACCATGAAAGTCTATCCTCCACTTCACAAAGAAAGCTGGGAATAGATTTCAGATCTATGCTGAAAATGTGACTGAGAATATGCTTTGTGGCACTGCAGTATGACCAAAGAGCCTTGGGTGATTCCCTACAGCACATTAAGTACAAGAAACATTTTCTGGAGCTATGCTAAGCTGCTTTCACTTCCTTGTACTTTTGTCCTCTGGAGTCATATTGCAAACTGGTGGTAAAGTGATGCAGCCCTTCAAAACATTGTGTCTGTTTTGAGTTCTCCCTTCAAAGAGCACAAAGATGCACTAACATGCCATGCACTGCCAGGGCAAAGAAACAACAAACCCGAAGCCCAAGCTAGAAAGACCAAGCATCTTCCAAACTTTTTATGTTTGGAATTTTTATGATCTTCTCTGCACTGATATAGTAAGTTATAATTCCATAGATATATAGTGAGTTTTATTTGGTTTTCTTCTCTCTAGCTATGTTCACACTGTTGTTCCTCTCTGCTAGAGAGTACTCCAAAACACAGGTAATCCTGCTGGGCAATTGAGAAATAAAATTCTTTCCCATCAATTGAAGATCATATAAAAGCCATTAAAATCCCTTCAGGATTTCCAGTTTGAAATTCACATCTGTAGACCTGAGCACTGAGAAGCTCCTTGTTTTACTGCCCCCTTTTACTAAGATACATAATGCTTCTCAAAGCCAATATAGGGCTTTCTCCTGTGCAGTTTGTCACTTCCTGGTTTCAGAAGAGTTCATGCTTTATCTCTTCCTTACACAACCCCTCCCTGTCTTGTGCGTTCCTTTCTCCTTTGAAACTACAAAAAATCAGCTGCATTAGGCCAGAGGTTTGTGAAGCTCTGAAGTCAATTATACAGACTACACCAAAACACAGCTATGGTGGGTGGGTGGATGTGTGAGTGTGTTAAATATGTTAAAGAGTTTTTCTCTTGAAACACAACCAGAGATGAAACCACTAAGGTGAGTTTAGCATTCAAGATTCCATCCTTTTATTATGGGGCCTAGATATATGGACACAAATCTTTGAACTCATCCTCTCTAGAAGTAACTGGAGTATTTAAAGCTACTTCAGCAAAGAAGCTGAATTAGCTGAATAACGCATTGGACCAAAGGCACTTCTATAACTTTCTGAATAATTAATTAACCTGGTCATCCACTCATCACTTAGGTACAAATGTGTGCATCTGACGACTCAATTTGATGTATCAGAAGAATCCAGTGGAATAGAAAAGCCAGCAGGAAGGCAACTCTGAAAGTGAAGGCTGAGAAGGGGGGAGTGAGGGAACAGAGACACGTAATGGCTTAAACACTCCTATGGCTTAGGGATTCCTCATCACTCTATTAACCAAGAGTCACAAACTATCTGCAATTACTAGCAAAATGATGAGTTCATTTAGTAAAGGGCGATGAGGGCATCTTTGTTTTTGCTCTCCTCCCCAGCTTCCCATCACAAAACTGCTAAGAGCCACAACAAAAAAGGAAAGAATCAATATTCTTGTTGGTATCTAAAGCACTGAAATTTAGCAAAACAGCTCAAAATTCTTAGCAAGGTGTTTCAGGGGAGTTAGGGTTGATCATACACAAATGCAGTAAGAGCAGGTCCTCTTGGACATAAGTTTGCTCATTGATACTCTGGGTGTTCAGGTTAGACACGTTAGGTAAGGAGGAGATGAACATATGTGTTTTCTCCTCACAGAAGTATAATGAGCATGAAGGATGTTCCCCACACCTCACAGGGCAGGTAGTTTTCTTTTCATAGCTAGAAAAAACTTCGTGGCAGCAACTACATTACTGCTATATCTTCTAGGAGACCTTGTCAAAGTCTACATAAATAGTATTTATCTTGACCCTCTTCTGTTATATTTGCTGTAGTTTTGCTATGTGACTGCACTGAGAGCATGGACACTTTAAATGCACTATCAGTAGAGCAATACCTCTTAGCCTGTAAAGCTGTGAGCAATCAAAACTCTAGCCATCTCCTACAAAGGTAGGAATCCATCATCTAGGAAAATGGTAATATACACAATCGTGTTTAGATTAGAGATGGTGTTTGCAATGCATGCAATTCCAAAAATAAGGTATTAATCTCCTTATAGTTCTATATGGATTTAACATTGTTACCTAATGCTGTTTCTGGATTCTGTTTTATTTCTGAAGCCTACAGTTCACTATTTCACTCTCTTTCTGAAAAGTTTTGACACATGACCAAAACGGAGACCTCTCATCTAAGAAAAGAGAGACATCTGAGCCATTAGGATACCCATGAGGCTGGAAACGTACCCACATAGCAGGGACAACTTCCATATCTAGGTGAGGGTGCAGACTGGGATGGACTCTGTCTGGCCCACAGGAATAACTCCTATTGATCATGCTTCCATTAAGTGCAATGCTTTTGTTTACATGGACTTTGGCCGCATCCAATTATAAAAGCAGCATTTTTTTACCTTCTTGCTGGAATATATGGGTAAATAGAGCTCTTTTACTGAATACCAGTGACAAGCCTAACTTAAAAAATGAAAGGCAGTGGCCTCAGTGACAGAGAGTTTATGTTCTAAAATAATGTAAACCAAATGTTGGGCTTTCTGTCAAAGTTAAGTACCTGTGACTGCTGCATGTAATTTCTGTTTGCTAAGCCTAAAACTCTTACTGGGTCTCCTTATCTCTGGGGCATTAAATCCTAGACCAGTGCTCAGGAAAACGGTTGAAATCCACTAATTTAAAAGAGCAGCAACTTCCACTTGATTTTCTCTCTCCTGTGGCTTGTTCCAAGAATGGACATCAATAGCTGACCCTTTGACTTTGCACTTGAATGCCAGATAATTAAATTGTGTTATGCTGAAATGATGAAGTGATGAATTCTGGGGAGAAGAAGATGTATCTTATTTTCAAACCACACTGAAGTATGACACTCAGCAAAGAAGGGAACTCTGAAGTTTAGTAAAGTAGGCCTTTTATTACTGTATTTCTCTAATTTTTTCTACTCATGTAGAACGTAATAAAGGAGGATGATTATTTAAACATCCATTGTGATTAGAAAATAAAAAAACAATGTAAAAGAGCCTCTGAACACATCTAGGTATTACTGAATGACAAAACTAAAAGATGGTGAATTTTTTTCCTTTTCCATTGGTCAATTACACTTTTAAATAAATATACTTGAAAATAATAGTGGGGTTAAAAATCCAAAAAATCTATGTGCTAATCAGCAAATCTGACCTATTGCATCATCCCAGAAAAGGAATTTCAGCCTAGAATTCTTCCTTGAGCCAAACATTTGTTGTTTAAGGGACTTTCTTCATTCCTTACATACAAAGACTGTGGCTTCCGCACGGGTCAGAAAAGTCTGGCCTCTTAAAAGCTTTCACCAAAATGGAAAAAATTTTGTGTTAATCCCACTAACATTGATGTGGGATTTTGTCCTTTTTCTGTCTTGTTGATGAGCCAATTCAAACCTTTTAAAGTGACATGGGACTAGAGGAGGGCTCTCCAAATGTACGTAATAATAATCACCATTTTTATTGAATGAGTCCAACTAAAATTTGAAAGTAATAATGTGGCCCTTGATGAATACATGCGCTGGACTGAGGCCTTGTTCAGTCACCTGCAGGCTCACGTTACTCCTGTTTCAGCATGATAGCAATCCTGATTTGTTGTCTGCTACAAGCTGATTTCAGCTGCACCACTCACCCTCTTGTAGAACAAACAAGGTGATTAATGACAATGTTATGCAGACAGCAGCTGAAGCCAAGAAAACAAACTCCCCAGACTTGATTCTTCCTCCTCCAGGAGGGAAAAATGTCTTTCCAATATCAGAAACAACAGATCCAAATGTATCTACAGGGAAGGTGCAGTTAAGTTACCAACAGAAACACAAGGTTTCCATTACAAACTCCCGTCTGGATCCTTCCTGTGCTACCTCAGAATTGCTCAGTCTGTTATCCAGCCCACTCTGGAAACCCAGAACAGCTCCAGATCAGACATCTGACTGTTAGCAGCTTCATGGGAGCTCTAGAGTATGGCACTCCTTGGCACCCTATCCTTCTTCAGCCCACTCTTTACAGTGGAAAAAAAGATTACATTCTCACTATAGGACACTTCCGCCTCTCCTTCCAACCTGGGAATTCTCTTTGTGAAGCCCAGGATTATGTGCCAACAGAGGTCACAGGCTCTCAAGCCATTTATTCTCAGTGGTGTGAGAAATTGCGTAGAGAAATTATATATGTAGCAGAATTAACCAATAGGTACTCATAGGTCAAATGGCAGGAACCAAAAATAGCACACAATGACTTCTTAATGTCATAACTTTTTTTATGAGATTCTTTTGCAAACATATTTCCACTGATAACTGTGCTCCTTTTTTGATCAGTGTGATGACCTTTCTTTCCTCAGCCCTCAGTGTGGGACACAGGTTATTCCTTGCTTGTCTAAAAATGGAAGGGACTTCTCTATATGAAAATGCTCTTATCTAGTGCTTATTGAAAAATTCTGCTAGCTTACTTAGATGGTCTGAAATTCTTATTTATCTGAGTTCTGATCACTCTGGGAGATAGAAACTTAAAAATTATATCAAACCTAAAAACTTGAACCAGAAGATGCTTGTATTGCAAGAATGCTTGAAATCAAACTGAAACTTCGTGAACCATCCCTGTCTGTACAATGACCACAGGAACAACGTCTGCAGCCGTTTAAACTGCTTTCAATGAAAGTCTACCTCACAAATTTTCATTTGTGGTGGCTTTCAAAAAAATTTGCATGGTAGTGTTCATGATCTCTGGTTAGACAATGGAAATGTTTTAAGTGGGAGAGCAATTAAATAGGTGATGACCAGTTATATTAATCTGCTGTGAACTGTGGGTGAATTAATGCTGATATTGGGAAACTTTGGCTACATGAGCTCTGCCCAGCAGTTACATGAATAGCTGCAAAGAAGGAATCATATGACCTCATGAATCAGTCTTTTTTCTGTTGATATATCAATGATTTTTTTATTTTTCTATTCTACTAAAAACAGGAGAATGCTTGTAAAAGCAAAGCTTATCAAATTAATGAAAGGTTGTCCTGCTATGCAAAATAACAGACTAAAGGATTATTCATCTAATCTGAGACCTGCACTTTATTTATGTGAATTCTGGAAGATGTTGAATGTCATCTGCCTCCAACTGAAGTGCACATACTTTGGCATGAATAGACCTTGTGGGTAAGTTATGACATTTCATGTGCACAGCAGCTCCCAGGATTTGGGGACAGGATGAGATTTCATTTTGCTAGAAGCCAAGCAAACAGAAGTTGTCTTTGGCTGTAACTGTGAAATGTCTCCCTGTGAACTTTTGAACTGTTCAATCAACAACATCACAGTAACACAGCATGCATGAAACATGGGGCTTCGGCATTTAGCACAGCTAAAGCTGTAAAGCTAAGTGAAAAATCTGATAGTGAGAGTTTATTGCAACTGTATGGAAGAGAGAGTGGGATTTCCTGTTATTTTATTCTCATTCTGGGTAGATTGTTTGCCAGAGAGCAAGGTGGTGTTGAAGTAGTTTATGAGCAGCATCTGCCAATGGCCATATTGAGCATCCAGCTTCAGGGAACAGGCAGCTCTGGAAAGCAGTTTTTATGGGCTGATAATCAAACACTAAATCTGTTGCTTGACACAAGGCAGCTACCATTAAGGTATGCATAAAACTATTGCACACACCTCAAAATCTTCTGCCCAGATTGTTAAACCACCCTCCCCGTCTAAACCAGGCTTCAGGTTTTTTGTTTTCAATAGAGGAGTTACATTCTATTGTAACAGCTGTACCTATGTTCCAAAGTGCCCACTTTTAAAACAGGTCAACTTTTTAGAAAAGACAGTATTTGCAATTCAACATTCAACTCTTGCAAGTCTCATTTATATGTCCTATTTTGTCAATACCTTCCCTGTTTATTTTGCATCTCCTGGAAGCCTCCTTCAACTACAGCTGTATGAAAAGGAAAAAAGAGCACCAGTTACCTGCTCCTTTCTAGTTTCAGCTTTTTTCAGTCTTTTCTGTGTTAATACTTTAAACTACAAATGTTTTAAGCACTTACCCATCCAGGCCTCATTCTCATATTCAATCAGAAAATAAGTAAGAGAAGATTTTCAACACTCTCCCATTAACACCCATGGTTTGACACAGCCTAAGTACAGCTCAGCTGCTGTGACCCCTCCATTTGATGTTGGTTTTGAGGACAGCTGGTACAGGGTCGTGAGCAGAGTCAGCCCCACCAGCTGTGCCTGACATGTGGGGTCATGGTGTAGGAGAGAGGCCATGGCCAGTGCTGGAACTGAATGAATGGAGCATTTGCTGGACTGTGGAGGATCCAAGTCACAAGCCAGTTATCTGAGTATGACTCTGGATGTGAAATGTAACTGCAAAGCTGAGATCGTACACACAACACAGACATTTCAAAGACAGCTTTGTCAAGGGCATCTTAAGATATATAACATAAATAACTGAAAAATAGAGAGGTGTTTTCAAAAAACTTATCGTGGACTCACATAGAGAAATCAACTGGATTCCCTTTTTCATGAGTAAATATTACTTTCACTACTTTTCTATCTCAAAGTTGTATATACATCTATAGTATAATATACATTTATATAGTATAATATATATATCTGTAGTATAAACATCTATAGTATTTTAAAATTTACTAAAATATACATATATACATCATGGCCCCTTTAGCAACTGTCTTCCCTTGCATGCTGCACTCATGTCTTCATTGCTTGCCTTTACAGAGCACTCTGCAAAGTGTTAAAACTCTGTAAAACCCAGTTACACCTCACTGCAGAACATGGTTTACATGTATGAATCATGCCAGAAGGGCTGCCCAGCAGCCACCATTTTCTCTGTAAGTATTTAAAAACTTTATTGACGTGTAAACCATTTCACCTTGTGAGAGATCAATGATTCTTTAGCAGAGATTCTTAATTCCATGGGTTCATACATGTCACATAAAAATTCAGTAGCTTTAAGTGTAGACAAGCTGTAGTAGAAAGATCCCTATTACTTCCCAAAACATAAATTCCAAGTGCCTCCAGCACTTGCTGCTCTTGTACACTTGTTTGTTCAAGTGTACAGGGCTATTCTCTAACAGACCTGCTCTTCTGGGTGAGGAGAGGAAACCCACTGGCCTTTCTGGCTTTTTGAGGTGGAGCACCTGTTCCCTGCGTTTGCAGGAAATTAGTTGACCACACTTGACATGCCTGAAGCGCAGGGGCTAATGAAATACTCTAAAATACAGGATCTTACTCTGGCCAATTTTTTTCAGGAGAAGATTCCTGGGATAGGGAAGTTGTATGAAATATAATAGGAATTGCACCATTACTAGGAAATTCTAAAATATATCAGTGCCACGTAAGTCTGCAGGCTAGCTCTAAAACCCTATGCACAGGACATAATTTTTACTTTGAAAAAGATCACAGAAGTTCCCTGCTGTTCTTACTTCCATTTGGACTCTTGCTCAATCAGTCCTAAATCTGAGAACCACAAAATGATTTGAACCTGACTTCCTGTCCATATTCCTAGCTCCTGCTGAGCACAACTCTGGCAACCATGGGTCTTGGGCTGGGATTCAAGAATTGCAATATGCAGAACTGCAAGGTTCATAAACTTGAGTAATCGGGAGGTTCTGTTACAACAGACAGACTGTGAATAAACCCAAAGAAAACAGGAATTGCAGCTTCATGAGTTGTGGTGTTGTATCCTGACTTAGATTTGAGGGATTGAGATGATCTAATTATTGCTGCTGCAGCTTGACAGTGCCAAATGGGACAGCTTATTATTCCTACCAAAAGACGTGATGCAAAAAGTACTTTGAACTTGATTTTCAGCCAATTGGTTGGAACTTGTTTCTACTTTCTTTTGAAAATTAGTTTCTACAGCTCAGTTTTAGGATTTGTGAATAATGGAGAAATAAGAGAAAAATTTAAGTCTTAGGAAAAATGATACATCATTACACTGCACAAAACCAGGTAAGTGTTTAGCATTTTTTGCAGAACATAAATACAACTGTAAAGTTGTGTACACCATGCTGTCTGCATGCTCATGGATGCCCATTTGTAAATCACCTTTTCAGGGATTCACCCTTTGTTCTACTACTCAAGACTGCAAATGCTGTTAGGAGAACAAAGTCACCACTCTGTGTGAGGCAGCTAGGGCTTATTCCCATGCCTTAATAAAGAGGGAAAGGAACTGGACATAAAGATGTCCACACAGAAAGTAACAGAGAAGCTGAAAGATTAGTTAATTATTCACTGACAACTGCTGTGTCATTGGAGTTCTGCACAGATGGGAAGGAGCTGTTTTATAACCAGAAGAGTCAAGCACAAGCTTGACCTAGGAACTCAGGACTGGTTTTATATTTTTAAAAAATTAGATATAAAAAAATCCAAAGGTGGTCTGATTTCCAAGTGAGAAGCAGCTGTGCAGTGAAAGTTACTGTTGTTCTTACTGTGTTTGTCTGTGAAACCACAACAAATGTACTCAAATGAAAAATGTGCCAGCACAGTCACTTCTTCAAAAGGAATACCACAGACCTTGCATTGCACAGATGAGAACGGTAAAGCCTCCTTAGAACTACCTGATTGAGGAAACAGTTATGCAATAATTTGGATTTCTTTGCAAATGTGACTGGAACTGAGTTCCTCCACAGCATTCAAAGAAAAACTATCAAGCACACCAGTCACATCAGCTCCTTGCCATTCTGTAAGAAATTCATCTGAACATCTAAGAAAGCAATTTGCATGCCAACACCAGAAAGATGTAGCTTATATCAAATGAGTTTGAGTCTCTTGCAAACAACAGTGGCCATATCCAATTGACAGTGTATATGTGTAGTACAGAAATGCAACTTGGATTTTTCCAAGGATACTCTACACACAGAACCAGAGCTGGCTCTTGGAAAGAAACTTTAAGCAAATATTTGCACGTACGTTCAGCACAGGTATGGAATGTTTCTCCAAACTAACTAGTCTGTAATTCACCTGCAAATGCTAACCTTAGCAGCACAAATTGATGACATAACCTTCGAAAGTATAGCTGCTTTTTCAAGAATTCATTACAAAAGTGAAGTACCAGCCAGAAAACATTCTCTCAGAACTTCTTGTAACTTACTATATTCTTGATGACAAAAAATAAATTTTAGTAATTTTTACCTTAGTGACAAAAATTAATCTAAATTATTTGTACATTTAAGGGGGAGTAGTCTACTGCATGTAGAAATTAAATTATGTTCATGTAAACAATCTGTAAGAACACCAGTCAGGATTCTTTTTTTCACTGAGAGGTTTGGTGTTAGACTGAGAGGAGGGAAGTACTCAATGTTACAGAGTCCTAAAACCTCAAGGAATTAACACCAGCCTATTAAACAATCTCACTTTTAAATGATAGGGAAGAGAAAAGGAAGTATCAAGCAAAAGACGTAGATTTAAAATAGTGTATTTTCAGAGAGGTGATTTTGTTTTGGTAAGGTCAGTGATACTGTTTTCTCCAGAGGCCACACTGCTCAGAAAAATCACATTCAGAAATGCACAGAAAACAGACAAGTTCTACATGACTTTTCAGAAGTAAGCAATACTAGCAAAAAGTCTCTAAAAAAGTGTAGCCCTTCACCATGTAGGCCTTTTTGGTATGAGTCAGGTGAGAGTTTATGCTTGGAGAGGAAAGCTGTGTTTGCTTAGTCCACACTACTTACTGGAAACATCAGCCAATTCCAAATACTGCAGTTAGGGTAAGAAGCAGAATCACAGAATGTTCTGTTCTTTTTGTTGTCTTTTTTTTTTTTTTTTTTAAAAAACATCCCTTTGGGGACTGACTGAAACTTTTCTTAGAAGATACTGGTGCTGAACATCTGTACTTTGACAATCAGTGTTCAAAAGCTGTTTCTCATTACAGTTTCGTCTCTGCAGTATAGAGTGAGAGCTTTGTAAATTATCACTTTAGTATAAGGTATCTGACAGTCATGTTCCTAAACACATTTCATCTGCACACGTCCCAGTTATAGAAGTCTGGGACAAGGTTCATGGTAAAACATTTGTGCCAGCTGTTGTACAATATTTGCTTACATCAGTGAGCACGGCAAAGATAACATTGTAATCAGCCAGACCACCTCATCCTCTGAAAGCTACTGATGACACTTATTAATTAAAATGGCTCCCCAGACGTTAGACTGCTAAATTTGTACTCCAAGCTAAAACAGATGCTGGCTTAAATCAAGTCTGATTTGGTTAGTGAGATGGTGCCCTTAATGATATTGTCCTGCAGACTGAAAGGAGATGCCAACACAACAAAACTCACTCAAGCTGAAGGAAAATGTGGAAAAATGGTGTAAGTCTTTCAGCATGGTAATTACCTCGATCTCGTGTGGTATCTCAACTTGTTTGCAGATGAGATGTTAAGAAAGCTGTGGCATACCGGGATGAATGATGAGTAACATGAGTTGTGTTCCCACAACTTTCAGCTACACTCCTCTTAAAGTTACTGTTTCAGACGCTCCACAAACTCTGGCAGTTATTTGAAAACTTACCCTAGCAACAGCGTAAGGGATTCTGCAGAGCAGGTAAGAGCTGGAGGTTGTGGGTAGAGGGAGAATTCTCCCTCCAGGTTCCACAATTTGAGCAATACTGAGGTAATCTACGAAGCTGCAACAGCCCTATTCCCCCTTCAAAACCTCAGCAGTGCACGGAGGAGCAGCAGAATCAGAGTTAGTGTTCACTAAAAGTTATATTTAACTGTGCAAACCCACTTTTATGTGTATTATCAATACAATATATATATGCAATGCTATATATATGCATATTATATTTGCAGGTGGTGGGCTAGGAAGAGGTTTCTTTCCAAATGAAACACAAGATTCTATGCTTAAAAAAACCCATGTGTGTTTCTTTATTAGGGACACTGAGAGTTGTTTTTTAAGACAAGGGGTGGGTGATTAGTCTTACCTCATATTATACACCTTGAAGTAAAACTGATTCTATTTAATTCACACCTAGCATCTATTAAAATTAGTAATCAGTAATTAGAATTACTTTGTCCCATGACCAAATTCTACATCTTCTCTGTCATTTGTAAGAAAATAAAAAAAAACAACAAAAAGCCAAAAAACCCCTGAGCTTTTTAATACATTTCTTATAGGTCTGTTTATGTAGGGGTACCTATAAATTCTAAAGCATTTGCTTTTCTGGTTGCTCATGTATTTGCTCATATATTTCTATTTAAGGTAGAATTTGGTTCCAAATGTTGTCAGTCTGAGAAATTCTAAAATGCTACTGAGAAGAATTCAGAAGTTTTTAATGATGAAAGCTGGGAGAAATAGAAGGTGTAAATATGGTACATCTTTGCACAAAGGGGAAAAATGTATCAATGAGAATCCTGCCTGAAAGTAATCCTTTGGGGTATCTAAGAAATTCAATTTTGTTTTGGCCATGGTAGGAGAATTTAGAAGACATATTTACAAATACACCCTGGATTTATTACACAGTAAGGCTAAACATTCTATTGGCACTGCTTGTATAGATATATATACAGCAAACTGAAGTTTCCATTGACTTTGAGGGGTTTTCAGTGCTCTATGAAGAGTTTCACATGCATAAGAAAGCTGCATACAATTCATATAGGGTTTGGAAAATATATCAATCACCAGAACAATCAAAAACTGCCACAGCCCTCATTTATTAATGCTTGTCTGAAGTCCTTCTTCTGGCATTTAAAAGAGATTGCCAATTAAAATTCAGTAAGCCCCTACATATAAAAAACAAAAATTATTCAGTGGTTCTGTGAGGTTTTAGCAGCATCTCTGTTCTATCTGTTATAGTAGGACAAGGCCTAAACTACTAGATTAAGAATGTAGGAAAGCCCTATATTAAACTATGAGGTTTTGCAAGAATGTAAAACAGTCTCTAAAGTCCCAGTCTAGTATGTAAATTTGTACCAATGTAATTTCATTTATGTACACTGAAACTGCAAAATAAATATTTCTTGGATCTATTAACAAACAGCTCATCATTTCACCAAAAAATTTGAAAGAAATATCTGAAAATGTACTCATCCTTCTCAGCGGGCTCCATTCTAAGTTCCTCTAGTGGAAATACTGACAGCTGTTTACTTTAAAAAGCTCAATACATCCTTTCTGGCTGCTGTACCTCACCTGGTCTTACTCTGGAAGAGTTAGCATTTCTGTTGCTCTCTGTTACCAGCTTTAAAAGCCACTGTTGAAGGCAGTAAGGACATAACCAGCATGCCCATTCTGCTTGGGTATTTTTTGTCCAGGGATATTCTAGCTGGCTGCAGGACCAAGGCAGATGGAAAGATGCAAAACATGCAGCAGCAACACTGTGTTCTTTCATATGAGGTTTTCAGGTGCCTCTATTCCAAAAACTCATATAACATAACCAAATAATAGAGAGTGGTCTGGTAGAAATGTAGTGTGCAATAAATCTAAGATAGCTTATTGATCCATTGACTGCAACATCAGCAGCTACCCAGTCACCGATATTTTGCCTGTATTTCCTGAGAGCACTACAAAAGGACTGTAAGTGATTACAGCAAATCTTTTCCTTGCACTAGAGGTCATTTCAGGATATGCTTACTTTAATACCATTTGACTTGTGCCAAGTTCCTGGTTAGTAAATGCTTTTTATGTTAGGGCTGCAAAAAAGCTTTTGAGGTCGTTTTTCTACAAGTAACCACAATGGTGGCACTCTGAACTTTTAAATTTTTTTCTTTTATATTAAGTGGAGGCCCCGTAAGATCTGCTGAATCTGCAAGACCTGAAAAATACAGGATATGTGTGTCTGACTTCAGTGCCTGCACTTAAATAACCCACATTGTCTAGCTATTGTTAAACTGAACACAGCAAGATAATGATCTCACTGCCCATGCAAATCTACCTCATAAAAGCCAAGTGGGTAACAAAGGGAAAAAAGTATACCTATAGAAATTCTACAGAAAGGACCCTTCAAAAGTTGTCCTGCATTTGAACAGCAGAATATTTTTTTGGCTCTGTCAGCACCGACTTCCAGACAGCTGATCCAAGATTGGAAGGGGGCGGGGGGAAGTTGGAACATGCTTAACTTATAAAACAGAACTAGAAACCACATGTCCAATATAAACAAGTTCCAGGTTTCTGCTCTTGGATGTGCCATAACCATGTTCAGCCAGACAATAACACAATGGAACAGTTGTATTTTAAATGGTTAAAGGTGCCTTCCTTTCAGATGGAATCTAATTGTGAGTTTGTTTCATAAGGAATTCCAGTTTAGCAAAAGGTTTGTTTATGCAAAACTTCTGTCACATGCAATTTCCAGTGTCCTGCAGAGAAATGCTACTGCAGAAAAGTTTTCTGCAGATCATTCTGAACACTCTTGTCCATACGGCTGTGATTAATTTCTAATACAAACATAGCTTTCAATTGCAACTGTCCATTCATTAAAAAACTTGCTTGCCGGTTTACTCCCAACTGTTTGTAAGACCTAGGTCTTGCCACTCAGAAGGAAAGTGCTACTACCCGTGTTTAGGATAAGGAAAACAACTGGAGGGTCATCCATCCTCACTACTTCCAATAGTAATAGGTTTCATTACGCTTCCCACTTCCATGCTAAAAGAAAAATGGTTTGTGGAAAGAGAAGTCTGGGATGCTTCTGATTTTCCATTAGAAACATAGTTGTAACAATGATAAGAACAGGTTTACTTTAAATGCTTTTTAATACAATACCTAAATTCTGTTGTTACCAGAAACTTCATTTCTGCATGAAATGTGTCTTCTGCATGATTAATATCTCCGTAAAGACTGGGTAGAAAGGGTGGGAAAAGGAAATAAAAGGTTTTTCACAGAAACACCTGTATGACCATCAGGAGAGGTAGTACCCCCTAACAGCTAATATTAATCAAGTGTGTGGTGTCATCCAATTGGATTCTCCATGCAACTAATTTAGCCCTAACTCTTGTGCAGCTGAATTGACTCAATCCTATTATTCAGTCTTGAAGCAGTCATGTAAAAGGAGTGAGTAGGAATTGTTTTACTCTTCTTCCTGAGTTCAGCTCCTTTTGAAACATGTAAGTTTTAAAATTTGATTGCTCTTTAAGAAGTTTATGCCCTGTGTTTATTTCAAGGATTTTAACATTAAGAAACTTAGAGCATATATATATATTATTTTTTATCTTCAGTGAACCTAGATTGTTTGATCCAGGCTTAGAATTAATACTTTTAAATAAGAACTTTGGTCTTGGGAATTGCATTGAAGGTTGAGGACTCAGGCAGGGCTTTGAGGGAAGTTGTTCTGTTTTCTACTGATGTTTTTTTGTGTTGAAATTTTCTTAGAGGAAGTAAGAAAGGAGTTGCAAAGTTCTTTCAGAGGAAATACAAAAAATGCTTTGAAAATCTGTATCATTTTTAAAAATACAGGCTTATTAAATGAATTAATATTATCAGTTTTCAGAAAAAAAGTAACAGGCTGCTGAAGTTCTTAACACTGAGAAAGAAAGCTTATGCTTTAGGCTGGAAAGACAACTGTTTCTTGAGGCTGGTATTTGAATCTGTTCAGAAGCACCATTTGGGCCCATCTCAGAAAAAAAACCTTAGAGAAAATATTTTGATGCAGTCAGCAAAGTAAGGAGCTGGAAGGCTGACTTAAGGGACACAACAGCCTAGGGGCATCTTGCAGCTTTTGGATAATCTGGGTGTATGCTATTGAGAGTGAGGGAAGCTTGCAGAGCCTGTGAGCTGTTTCTAACTTTTAACACAAGAAATCAAACTCAGGAGGCCCAACATGCAGAGGGACAAATTCATTTAGTCTGTCCTTTTGCCTTTGGGAAGTCTGCATTGGGGAAAGGCCTTTCCATTTTTCTCTGGCATCCTGTTCAGAGGGAGTGCAGCTCCCTCTAAGTCCTGTTACACAGAGCAGCCCAACTGGCAGCTCAGGAGGATGGATTGAAGCACCAGCACCACTCATTTCATCCTGCTGTACACAAGAGCTCTGTAGTCCTACTTTGCACTGCTCTCGAGTGGCACAGAAGGCCCTAGACTGGGTTTTTTCTCTTGTAATATTTTCCTGCAAAGCCTTGGGTCTTCACCAACACTGCCAACCCGCTACACACATATACATATACCCCTTCAAGGGTCACTGTGTGCCTAGAGACAAGCTAAAGAAACCTCAGCCAAGTCTAGTCCATGGTTTTTTAATTTAACTAGCTATGTTTCTGGTAATTTCCAGGTGCTAAAATGGAATATAAAGTTTATTTCAGTGATAGAAAAACTTCCTTCTTACATTGGCTAATTGGTTTCTACACACATGGATAGCATCTTGATTCAGAACTTAAGGGAAGCTGTGCTTTACTCTTTTGTTTTGAATTAACATAGTGTGAGCAAATCAAACCCACTAGAACTGAAGGTGAAATCAAAACCCGAATTCAAAATGGATTATTTGTACTGTATATGAAGGGCTCTTTACCAGCCTGAGTACAAGCCATATATTCCTCCTGTTTGTCCAGCCTACTTGTTATGTTCGTCGTACTTGTCACAGGGAGGTTTGATTGCTTTATTCTCAGATTGCTTTCAAATGCCAAATACATTATTAAATTCTCCATTTTCATATACACCAGCTACAAAGTCATCAGAGAATTTTTGCCTAGGGAAACAAGATACAATAACTGATGGGGAAAAAAGGGTACATAAGCTAAAAAAGAACATTTTTCGTATAGGTTCATTAGCGTCATCCTCAAATATGTGATTGTAGAGATTTAAAGTAAAGAAATGGACATGAGTTGGTCTTTTCTGCCTATTTCAATCCAGCTAATGAATAAAGGTTAGACTAAAAAGAACAACAGATGCCAAATACTATATCCTCCACAACTGCAAGGTTGAGCAGGCAGAACACATAGATGCCCAAGCTCACTCTGCCGGCTAGAGATCAACAAAGGTCTTGACCACGTTCTCTTGGATGAGTCCTAACCTGACATCTATGAGCAAAGATAATATTATTAGGCCTTCTCTTCTTCCTGTGCTCCAAGAGCCACATAGAGCTGGTTTAGCAATGGTACAGAGGAGCTACTGTTAAGCCACATGGCCACCAAGTTGGTTTTGCTGCAAGACTAAGACTCCAGGCTGAGACTGGTGCCCACTTCTCCTTAGTTTCTGCTAATTTGTGCAGATTCATTTCATTCTGATGACTGACTGAAAAGCTGTTGCTGTGTTATGATGTGCTGCTTAGTGCTTAGAATTAGTAAGTTTAGAAGGACAGTTCAATGGAGTTAAATGAAGGGTTATTTTGTACTTTCTCTGCATTCATGATGGTGATGGTGTGCTAATGGAGATGGCTAAAAGCTTGAGAGGTCACAATAATTTGGTGGGGAGATGCAATACATAGGATTTTTGTGATCCCTGCCCGAAATCCCACCAGTTTTTCTCTACATATAAATACGTAATATAATACAATAAGCTGGGATTCTTGACAGCCTCTCAGAACACAGTGGTCCTGGACAAGGCTCTGTAAGATTGTAGCCTGTAGATCACTACTAGGCTCTGTACTGTCTCCCTTCTCTCACTGGCGCATCAAGAGACTAACTGGTTTCCAGTAACTCCAGAAAATTTCCAGACCTTTGTGCTGAAAACCTGCTTAAATAAAGGAGAATTCTGTCACGTAAATTATTTAGCTGATTTTTTGCAAGTCCTTTGTGTTTAGGAATTTTCTCAGTGGAGAGGATTTTTAAATCAGTGCATCAGTGAAACCTGTTGTATCAGTGGGGTCAGTATAGCTTGGGACCTGCCTCTGTGGACCGCAACACAGCTTTTGAGATCCACGGGAGCCTTAGTGGAAAAGTATTCAGACTTGACAACTACCCACTGATGCTAAATATAACCTTCTGGTAAACATTAAAACTTCAAGGGCCCTGTGGCTGATGATCATGTTGAACTCCAGGACATTCAGTGAGAAACTAGAGTGGAAAACATAAACATGAAAAGAAACATAGGGGGATGGGAACTTTGAAAGCTGGTGGAGAGAACAGAGAAGATTTTGGTGAAAAAAGTATTTTTGCCTGGTTCAAGGGTTTGCAGTGTAATAAAGACGAAGTATTCATAAGGCTGAGACAGATTAACCAGTAGTATACTGAAAAAGCAGACAAGAAACTGTGGATTGCTCCAGCACATTTTGTCCTAACAGAAGTACTAAAAAACGCTGTACACTGAGTACAGAACAAAAGCTAGATGCTCTTGGCATTTCTGTCTTGGTTCTTCTGCTTTAAATAGGAAAATTAGCATCCTCTACACTATGGTTTTTACTTTATGGTTTTATTTAAGCTGATATCTGGCTATAACTATCAGAAGGATTTCACACAGAGCGTCAAACAGCTGGAAAATAGTACCAGCTCTCAGTCCCTATCAGCGTGGGCTGGATTTGATGCAATTCTACTTGCAGAAGGCTCTGTGACACAACTTCAAGGATCTGGTCTATCCTTCCTCAAACCATGAAGAGCAAAGCCTTTATTTTCTCAGCACAGTAGCAGACAAGGACAAGCAAGTTTCTAAAGCAGATCAGAAACTGATCTGTTCAAGTGTCTCTTGCATGACTATCAGTTATCTTCTAGCCTGCAGTGCTGTTCTCAGCCTTCTGGTCACCCTAAATACCAGCTCATCTAGTCATACAGCACATGGAAGGAGTTCTACTCCACAGCAGAAATTTTGACTGTTCTTAGCAAGCAGGTTTGGGAGTTATTTGGATAAACGTTAAAAGCAGCTTCCATGTGTACCTGGAGTACTTTCACCACTGCTCTGTGAGGTGGATAGCCATCACCAGTCTATCTGACAGCTGGGCAGACTGATGTGTTACTTAACTAGTTCAGGATGACTAGAAAGCAGAGGAGACCCAAAAGCAGTAAAACACCATTACGTGTTTGTGATCACTTGTTCTGTTAGCTTAACTCTTATTGTCTTACAAACAAGGCTGTCACAATTTCATTTAAAGATAGAAAAAAAAAATTCAAACACCTTAGAAAACATTCTGCAAGCAGAGAAGGCATTTAAGCCTGCTTAAAACTCAGTCCAGAGACAGACCTGTTGCCAGTGAGGAGGGAAAGTTGGCAGCTTTGCTTAAAGCTTCCCACACAGACACTGGAGACGAAAGAAAACAAAGAAGCTGTAGTCCCCGAGGGTCCTGCCACTCCCTGGGCAAAAACAGTCCCTTCCCTGCTATTCCTTTAGCTCTCAGACACACACACGTGCTCTCTTTATACCATTACCTACAGCAATAACCAATTGAGCCCTACAGTCATGGAAAAAATACAGGAAATGAAGAGTTAAAAAAAAAAGGAGGGGGAAAGAGAAAAAAAACAGAACTTGGAGGCGAGCCAGCGTCCCCGAATGACTCCGCTCTGCCGGCAGCCTGGAGCGACACTCCCCGCCGGCCCTGCCCTCCCTCCTCTCCCCGCAGGGCGGGCATGCCAAGCCCTCCTCTCTTTATCAGGGGTTGGAGTTCCCCTTCTTGGTCTCTGGTTGGTTTAGGAACCTAGAAACGTTGCTAAATTTATCTTTTGCTTTCAGGATAATGGCAAATGCCAGCAATAAGAATGCAAAAGAAGTGAAAATTAATGGAGACAATTCCCTGCAAGCCAAGTGGAAACACCTTCTCTGTATAACTCCCAAGGCGGCAAAAAGCAGTTACACAGTGCAAAGCAGGACAGGCTGCCTGGGGTGCCAGGAACATGCTGTTCCTTTGGCTGTGTGCCACAGGGAATTGTCCATCCATATGCTCAAATTTGATGGGGCTTTCTTCTCTCCCACGGAGAGCAAAGCATACCGTCAAATTAGAATGGCTCTTGCTTTATCTCAGGAAGGCAACAGGAAAAGCTGAAGGCACACTGAAGGTAGGGCCAGCATGGGCGAGGGTGACACCTCAGAGCTAAAACTGCTCAGGAGTTTTGTCATGTTTAGTTCAGAGGATCTCTTTCTGACTGCTCTTTAAAAGAGAACTGACCATACATCTTAGTTAACTAATTTGCCATCTGAAATTACTCAGTGGAACAGTTTGCACAAGTCTGCTCTAGTCGATGTGGTGCCTCAACACGTGTGCTATGATTGGTGCCTTCAGCAGAGATTGGTCTCCTCAATTTTCAGTGTCCCCTGTCTGACTGTTTCCCAGCACCAGGCAGAGGCGTGAGGTGTGGCAAGTCATGGCGCCTGTTTCAAGATGGCCCTCCTAATACTTTCAGTGCAACTTTCACAACGTTTGCAAGACTTCCACTTTTTCTGTCGGTGTGTCTCATAAATTACAGTACCAACAAAAGAGTGCTCAGTCTTCACCAGGAAGTAAGCACTGAACACTGATGAGTACAAGTTACTGGTTGCATTCAAATGTTTTTTTCTTTTGAATTTGATTTTACCCAGCTGCCAAAAGATTTTTAGACACTGCCCATATCCCCCTCTCTCCTCACTTATGGTGTCTCCTTGTGACTCGTGTTCAGCCTCTCATCTACCTTCTGCTTATTCTAGCTTTCGCAAAGTGTCTGCTAAAGAAAGAAACAGACACACAGCCATGTAGGTGCCTCTAGAACATTTAATTTTAAAATATCAAGAGTATCGATACTTGCATGGGAAGTGATAAGCTGCTATAAAGAGAGTGACTGGAGCATGGAGTAGGAAAACCGGGGAGGTCAGAAGTACTGGAAAGGGAAGTAGAAGACACACAGAACAAAAAGGCCAGCAGCTAAAAATTACAGCTTGGTACAATCCACACAGATGACCCGCATGCTGTTCCCTGTGACATTAATAAAAAAGGGCAACATTAGCTTTGAATCTATGCCCATTAAGGGTTTATTCCCAGAGGGGATTTTTTTGTTGTTGTTTGGTTTTCCCGAGCTTGAGTTCCGAGAGGTGAAACTATAACAGTGGCCAAATAAAAGTTTGTTTGGTTTTGTTTTTCATTTTAATTACCAAGCTGTAACAAATAAATCTCTGGCTGGATTGTAACTAACCTGTGTGGGTCCTTAGATGAGCTTTAAGATGGGAAGATTTGCCATAAACTTTTTCACACCCCACATAGTGGCATTTGTGCTTTTTCTGGGGTGATCCAGGGTCAGTCCAGCTTCTTAGGCGTTTGTTCTTTTGTCTGGGGCTTGGCTCAGTTACTGCAGCCAGGCTAGTAGGTGTGGCTGCTCTTTCTCCTCCATGCTTACCAGCTGAAGACTGACTTTCTTCCCCAAACTCCTTAGGAGCAATAGAAATGTGTATTTGTTCTGTTTTATCAAGCGTCTCTTTTTTTTCCATCCTTAGAGCAGGTGAGTTTGGGACATGCTGGTTCAGATCAGCTAAAATGCTAGCTACCACAAGTAATGATGATCCATTGTCTTTCCCGGTTTCTCTGACTTCCCGTCTATCTTCTTCATTGGATGAAGGAAGTATTGCTGCATCAGGTTGGGGATCAGGGTCACCTTTGGGACTATGGATAACAGCACGACTTGACATGGAAACAAGGCACTCTGCTGCAAAATGATCCACATACGCTGCTGTTGCCATTTTTCCTAAGTTTAAAAAGAAATCCAAACAGACGAAGACAAAAAAAGAAAAAACAAACCCGACACAACAGTGCTCTTTCCCTTTTTAAAAAGATTACACAAGCAGACTTTTCCCTCCCTTATTTCTTAGGATCGGTTTGTAGGAGTAAAGGCTGATTTAGCAGCCATCAAACCCACACTTTGTTCGTGACGATCACACCCAGCTTGTCACTAAATCGAAAAAGCGTTGGCGGTCCAATGGAAGAGAAAAAGAACAGCAGATAGATCCTGGCACTGGCAGCTTGTTGCTCGGAGTATGGATTAATGTCGTTTTCTCAAGAAGGCAATGAGCTGGCGATGCGGTCTCGCAGCCCTCCCATCGCGCTGTGACAGCGGACCCGGCGCTCCCCGTTATCGCTGCCCGGANTGGCCGCAGCGCGCAGAGCGGCGCGCGCGGACCCCTCCGCCGGCTCCGGGCGCGGCCGGGGAGCTCCCGGGCCTTTCGCTCCCTCCCCTGCACCCTCTGACGGACGTGAGCGATTCGCTAACAGCCGTGTTAGAGCTGCACTGCAAGGGACAATTTAACAGGCGCTGAACTGTTACCAGATTAAAACGTTGTGAACTTGGAACTGATACAAGTGACAGGAAGGAGCGAGGCTGCACAGTTTGGTCCGCAGCTACACAGATGGAGCTCGGATGTGGATTTTAATGGGTTGTGACAGATTTAACTAACTGCCAGGGAACACACTTGAAATCACCTTCCTTTCTGTCAAAACTTCAGCACTCTGCAGCCTCTGAATTATTTAAAACTACAAATGCAAATCAATTGGATTTCATTATTATTCTCTGCTTGTAAAAGATACAGCTCAGCCAGTTTTATAGAGACTGATGCCTGAATCAACAACAGAGTTGTATTTGTGATTAACTTACCGAGCAGAAGTAAAGAAATGCATCTGAATGGAGATTTGAAAGCACTTGTGGTACCTATTACCTTTTGCTGGAAAATGCTTCTCCAGGCTAATTCCTATGAAATTCATGTCTTTAGCAAAGATGGCCCTTTTCTCTGAGACAGAGACAAGCAGAGGAGGGTTGCTTTGGAAGTCCTTCTTTCTAGAGGAAAATTTTTGTGGAGTTTGAGGGGGCGTGAGAGGAAGTGAACATCTGTTCCAGAAACCCAAATAGTTTTGGTGTTAGGTTGAGCAAAAAGTTGGTTTTGTACACGTGAAAATACCACATTCAGGAGTAAAGTCTGCTTATGCTACCACTGTGCTTTGTGAAAAAACAGGATTTATGTTCCCATGCAGCACTGCCCCTGAGGGCCAGGCTTATGGGTAACCTGTGCCTGCCACAGTGCCCCATGTCTGCTCAGAACAGGGCAGCCTATGGTGCAGTCTCTGTAGCAAAGAGAGAAATGAGGCACAACCAGTGCAGGAGGATGTGGTTTAATGCTGAATCGAGAGAGATCATTTTGATGCAGGTGATGCATATAATTATGGTACATACCGTACCATACCATTTGTTCTGCTGAGCAGATCTACAGGAAATGTTAACACATTTCCAAATAAAAGATTGAATTTGGGACTTATCCATTAGAAAAAAGGAATTCTGTGGAAAACATTTTCATAAGAAATTTTAGTTGTGTTCAAGCTCCAACTCCTTCTTCAGAGGGAATTGCTTAAGTAGACCTACCTGGTGGTTCTTTAGCAGTAGATTCAGAGAAGAAACCTTGCAGCTCTCTCACTTTGAGAAGAAACAGGGACCATTTTCAGGGAAATGAGGAAAGGGCAACACTTAGGCAAAAGTTCCCAGTCTTAATTCCAGCATCAAGGACAATTATCAGAAAACGTACAGTAAAAGGAAGACCTGGACTATCCTGGTCGCCAACCACCAGCAGGCTTTGCCCCAGCACTGATGGGGATTCCAAAGGCCGCCTGGTTTCTCTGTGCCCTCGGCCCACGCAGCCCTCTCAGCCCTGCTGGGCCCCTCTCCTACCGCTTCTCCTCGACGCTCTCTCGGCCCGTCAAGCTGTGTTCTGGCCGTGCTCTTTTCCCGCTGTGTAGCAGTGGCTTCCCCGGAGTCAGAGGGGCGGGTGTGGCCTGTCCCCGCCCGGGGCAGAGTTGCTGGCAGACCCGACAAGGAGCTCTCGGCGAATCCTGGTAATTCCCGCGCTCAGCGGGGTCCACACCACCTGGCCGGCGTGAGGGGAGATCCCCCGGGAGAGACGAGAACTGTGATTGGCTGCCCCGACCCCCTCAGGCACCTCTCGGAGAGGGCCGGCCAATGGGGAAGGCCCTTACATGCCGGGCGAAGCTTCCCTCAGGCAGGTGCCGGCGTGGACAGTGCAGACTGTGGTGTCCGTGTGGCCGGGGGTTCTGTGGGTGACAGTCTGATGCTGCTCGTGTTCTGTGTTCATGGCGTGAGCGGGCAGGACACGGCTCACCACGTTCCTGGGATCTCTGGCCAGAGGAGAGGGGCGCGGCGTCGTGTGCACAGCCGGGCCCGATGGCAGAGGCGGCTGTGAGCGGGTAATGGCTTGTACAGCTGATGGTCGGGAGAGGGACGGACTTTGTTTTTCAAGTGATCTGCTGGGTTAAAGGCTTGTTCTGAGAGTAGCTGCTATTGTGTAGGAGTGCCTTTCATGTAAAATCTGTGCCAGTAACCAAGCCCCCCATGGTCCATGGCCTCTCCCGTCCCTCTGCCGTTTTGCACCGAGAGCTTGTGTTAGTACCGGGCTGGGAATGTGGCACTGTGGGGTTCAGGGCAGGCGGGGGCTCGGGAGCAGGTTTGCTTGGATGAGAACTTACCCCGTCTTTGGTTGGATGAACCCTAGGAGCTTCGTTCTTCATTTGGGAAAGAGCAATGTTTTGAAGGTTACTTGTAATAGAAAGTCTTTTTGATGCAAAAGAAAAGTTAGTGATATTGGGCAGATGTCTATGTAGTCCAGTTAGGGTTCATGTATTGCTCTTTTTGAAATCGTAACTATGAATCAAAATGCACCTCTGACTTTCTAATAGCTCAGTAGAAGTAAAAAAAAAATTGTCTTGCACACAGTAGGAAAGTAACTATCTCTGCGTATTCAAGAGCGGGATGTGTAGTAAGTGTCTTTGTCATGTGGACATAATTCCAGCTGCCCAGTGGGATCAGCTTTGGCTTCAGTGCAGGGTTGCAAATCTCAAATGCAGCTGTGTGAACTAACAGTACTAAATAACCTCCCTGCAAGTAGCAGGGGTAGGGGGTCTGTCTCCTTTGCAAGGTTGTTTCAGTCATTACATTAGATCTGTAGAACAAAAACAATTTATGGAAAATCACTAGACAAAATAATGAGCCCATTTCTCAACTTTTTCTTATAATGATATATATTTACTTGCCTATTTGTTCATTGTTACTTATTGCATGTTATTTTTTTCTGATTAAGTGGAAAAGTGGATTTCTGTAAGTACACAGTAAATCTCAAATTCACCTCTGTTGACCATCTTATACCTGACTTGTTCTCACCAAAGGAGGTGAATTTTGAAACTGAGGTTACAAAGTAAGCAATAAAAATAGATCCTACCTCCTACCTCCTTATTTAATTTTCTTTATTTGGTTATATTGTTGATGTATTCTTACCTGCAGGCATTTGTCCCACAGACTGAGGTGAGAGTTTTTCCCTCTGTTATGGCACTATTTTTCTATCCACTCAAGAAATACAGCCTGGTTTTTGGCAGAGGTTTTTAATATTTATTGTTTTGTTATTACATAATTTAGAGTTTTGTTTAGCTGCAAATGCATAGCAGTAGAATAATTTTACATGGAATCCACCGTTTTGCCTTTCCAAAAATAGCTCATTGTTTTAAATTACAGGAATATGAAACTCTAAAATGCTTTCTGAAAGGAAAATAGTTTTATGGACTCTGTTACCAGGAACTTTAAACAGAATAGAACAAAGTTCTCATAGGAATGCCAGATTGATGTTTTCTTTTGCATGGCCAAAATAAAGAAAAAATTGAACTATAGCAACATTTTTTATAACTAGTGTAAAAACTGTTATTCTGATTAAAAGGATGCTGTAAACCAAATAATAGTGGAAGACTGCAACATGCAAAATTGGGCAATCTGAAATAAGAATTTTATGAGTGGGAGAGATGAGGAATTTTATCTGAGAGAATTTAGTTTACTATTCCAAGGAACATAATAAGATCTAAACATGCAGTTTTATAGTAGCAGATATTTCATCAGCACTTCTCCTGCACAAGTTTGCTCAGTAATTTTTTCTCTTTTCATATACTTCTGCTTTAGATCCAGTGAGTGAGATACAAAAAGTGTAAACCACAGGAGTTCTGTGGACTTCAGGGAAGTAACATTATTTTATATCATCTCAGGAAGCTCTTTATGAGAACAGGAAAAGGAAAAGGCCATGTAGCCCCTCTCGCTGTTTCAGTTCATACACAGCATCTGTAAGACGAAAAGATGTAGTTTAATTTTATTTTGCTATGTAAATAGTTCCTTTTCCAATAAAACTGAAGAAATGAGGAAAAAAGGAAACAGAGAAAATGACAGATGTCTCTGCCTGCATTCTTCCAGTACTTGTATCCACAATCATATACTTTGACAGAATCTATCAGTCTGTCTGATAGATTTCCTGTGGTTCCTCTGTAATGGTTTCATGGTGAGAGGGGGGTTCTGCAAAGAAAAGGGAATAAAAGGGGACAGAATTATAAAGCCTATGGCCTGCAGCTCTCTCAAAGATAAGCATGTCTAACACTGTCTCTTTTGGTATCAGGTTAATAGTAATGCAGAACTGCAGAAGATAGGAAGAGAAGGAGGCAGTGCAAGGTTTCTGACATAAGTGAGCCACACTCTCCACTGAATGCACAGTGTTGTTTTCACCACACCTCCTGGTGTCTTAATAAAAGAGTGAGTATCAGATGTTTAGCTTCATCTTCAGAATCCCTTTAGCTCACTTTAGTTTGGACGAATCACTGTGTTACATCAAGTAATTGCTTGAATTCATATCAACATCACTAATAAGTCTCCAGTTGTTAAAGACTTGGTAAAAAAAAATTAAAATGCTCCAGTGGCTTACATTTGGCAGTACTTTTGCAAAAGATGGAGGTAAGGCTTGAATATTAAAAAAGTCAAGAAGCCATTTTACCTGTGAGCCAGTAGTCAGCAACTTTGACATTTCAGAAACATAGCAAGAAGCTTTGCAGGGCTGAGAAAGCACTGTAAGCTCTAGTGACAGCAGTGTGCTGTGTCACTGAGCTTCCTGGACTGGCTGTGACAGGAATCAAAAATGCCGGAATATTCCCCGTTGTGCTGTTGTAACTAATGATTGCACACAAAATGGCAGAAGGTATTGGCATGGCAGTGATAAAAATTAATTAGGAAAATTAACTCTGAAAGAGAAAAAAACCTCATCTTTAGGAAGCGCTTTGATACTTTCAGAAGATGGGACACAAAAGAGATTGTGTTCTCTAGGGTGTATTATATCAGTTTGTGCTATTGTGTATGCTGTGGAAAAGAGAGTATGATACAAATGTAAACACATTCTTGCATTGAGCTGTGATTGAAAGGTTTATTGTATTTTTCAACTGTTCATTTCTGCAGTAGGAGACTGAAGTAACCAGTATGGCAAGGTAAGGGGTAGGGAAATGGAGAGTCCCAGCTGGACTCCCTGCCACTGGTCTGAGTGAATTGGTATTTACTGGGTAATGTTGCATCTTTGTGGAAAATGCTGAAAGCTGAGAAACAAAAGGAAGCACATTTGTTGTTCAGTGCTTGGTCCTTTTCTGTCACAAAGCACGAAATGATAGTTTAGATCTTAGAAGTGAGCACCAATGATATTGTATAGAAACTGAATCCATTTTAATGGATTTCTTGAGAGGACACAATGAGGCCATCCACAGAATCGTCAAAGCCACTGTGTGTGCAAATAATGCTTGTGAATTTCTAAGTGGCAACACTGACTGGGGGCTGTGGGGTGCCTTACACGCTTGTAGGGTTCTGTGGCTTCTGGGCATTACCCCTTCCACACTGGAAAGCCCAGAGACAGAAGTCAAGCACTCCTTTGTGAGCAGCAAACTGAAATACAGTTTCTGCTTCAGCTGTCAGACATAGAGTGCTCAGCAGATCACAGGAGACACCTGCAGTTGCTGTGTTCATGGCATTCTTTTTTACAGACAACCTCTGAGACAGCTGTGATCAAAGAAATATCATATATGAGGCTGTAGAGGCCTATTTCTCTGGCTTCTTTCAGCCATGAAGCAGGAAAAGGGGACTTCTTTAAGATGGTAGCACTGGTTTTTACAATAATGATCAGCTGGTCATCCTAAAAGGCTGCACAGTGATCAACATCACTGAATACACCAAGCAGGCCTGTTCCATCGTGTGCCTGACCGCTGCAGCTGAGGCACAAGAGTGTGTTGGTTCATTTCCCGATACAGATCTGCTTTTCTGCTGTGGTCAGACCTCTGAACTGGTGACCCACAAGTAAACATTCAGGATTTTTGCTGTTAATTTCCTTTTTTATCTTTTACCTTCTGTCTTCTAATTTCCATAGGGTTGCTGTTCATCCTACTTTACAGAAGAGCAGTTTGTTGAGAGCCAACCTGTAGGTCAGTGGTCTGTAACACATGGTGAAAAACTTCCAAGTGAAGGAGCTATGTCTGATGGCCAGTGGTTCTGAGATATCCAATCATGACAAGTTAGCAGCTGCACCAGTAAAGGGCTGACTGTTGATGTAAAAACTTAAGAATATTGGGAATTGTAACTTTCCTTCCATAAGAAAATCATAGAACTTGAAAGGATGACATGCACTTCTCCACCTGCTATGTATTTGTGAGGAATTGGGTCAGAAAAAGAAAATAACTTCTTTTAAATGAGACATCAAGTTGAATAAAGCTTACCAAAGAAAAGGAGGGTGTTCAGGTTAAGGCACAGCAAACATGGGAAAGTAAAACATAAAATAATTACTTCCTCTATTTTCACTCTGTAACCAGACTTCTGTCAGGTTTTGCCAGCTGTGAAGCAGAAAGTGATGAAGTTAGAAGCCATGTATTGAGCATAATCACTTCCACAGGATTTGATCCACAGAATCATTACTTTGAGCTCGGTTTAACTTGTTTCAGTGTTGGTTTTGGTCTTTTATGATTTACCCACTTATTATTTCTGTTTCTTAACTTCTCTGTGCTTTTTGCAATGTGTGAATATTGTATGTTGTCACTTTTGCTAAGCTTCTTTTCATTCAAAAGCACAGAAAATACCAACACGTCATCAGGAAGTGCTCAGAGGAGTGCATTGATCTGTTAACTTATTCAGTGAAAGTTGTGTAACATTCATTCACGTTCATGCTTGCAAGTCAGCAATGACTCACAGGTGAAAACAGCACTGCAAAATATTGCAAAAAAAAAGCTGGATATTTTTGCAATCTGCTTTCTGAGGCAGATATTATAATATGTCAGATGAGTAGTATGTTAAGCCTACTGGAGTAGTCAGTGTTCAAAAATAAGCATTTTATAGTAGCAGAATCATTTCGAAAAGATACAAAGTTTGGGTACAATTGATGAATAATGCTTGCTATTGGGCAGTTGGTATATTTGTGTGAGACTGCAAACTGAATTTGGAATGCGGAGTTCTGTCAGTTTTCCTTCTGCTTCTCAGTTGAGCCACTGCAAAGAACAAAAGAAATTCTTTCAGACAGCATCATGAGATGGTGAAGTACTGTGTATTTCTGGGTAGCTGTGCATCCCAGTGGAACCTGCACGAGTAAGAAAATGGCTACTTTCCATGGCAAAACATTTATAATCTGAATCTGGACATGAAGGTGAGGGTGTAATGGAGATTCAAGAGAGGTGATTACATGATGAGGCTGATGAGAGTTTAGCAAAGTAACTGCAAATTATACCTAAAAGCACTTCTGCTTAGTCTTTTTCTTTCCTTTTAAGGAAAGGATAAGCATACTGCTGGTGGAGAAAATGTAGGACATGGGGGAAGGAGAGAAATCTGTTTTGTTGCTGCTTGATTCAAAGGTCAGCTGAAGAGAGAGATTCAGGGACTGAATGACAAGGAACTAGATTGCTTGGAGACCTCTGATGTTAGAGAGTTGTTACGAGGTTGCTGAAAAAGCGGGCAAGTGCATGTGGGTGGTTACTGTGTCTATATGAGCCTGTAACTTGTGATATGTAAAGTAGAAGTAACTGGTTTTCAACAGGCTCATGTGACCTGTATATTTGCTTTCCCTAAAGATTGCCAGTTGCCACTGAAGGAATAAACTGTTAACCCAAAATGTCCAGTTAACTGGGAAACTTTGACCCATTTCAAGAGTCTGAATGTAGATGGGTCTGAGATCCCACCTCTGCAGAATTAGTTCCCCAGGGTAGAAGTGCCCTGCCATTTGGCAAAAACCAAATCCAGCAGAGTTTGCAGTGTGTCCAACTGCTAGAGTGTTACCCAGGTCTGTGGCAGAAACACAGAGTTTTTCAGTAGGTGTCCTTTTTGAAAGATTTATCAGCACAGATTTCAGCTTCACTGGCCTTTGTGCAGTAAAACTTCCTTTTATTCCCGTCTTTAGTCTGCATCTAGGTCACTAGCCCAGGTGTGTGGTCTGTCCATCTATCCACACAGCCTTCCGTGTAACCTGTTCAGGGCAGCTGCCTGAGTTTTGTGTAAAATAAGTGAATCTGTCTGTTACTGATTCATTAAAGAGAGTGAGGCACCCAAGCCTGAATTCCACTCCACTGGAAACCATTACGCAAGTGCAGCTGGAGGCTGAACATGGGATAATGGCTGTTGACGAGGTTCAGTCAGCTTAAACTGGATGTGAGTGGGTCCCTGTACTGGGTCTGCCTGAGATGGGGTTAATTTACTGCACAGCAGCTGTATGCTTTGGATTTGTCACCAGACAGTGCTGATATCACACAGATGTTTTAGCTACTGCTGAGCAGAGCTTACACAGTGTCCTGGCTTCCTCCATTTCTCACTCTGTCCCTGCAGTGAGGAGGCTGGGAGTGGGCAAGAGGGGACACAGCCAGGCCAGCTGACCCCAGCTGACTGAAGGGATGTTCCATACTGTACATCATGCTCAGCAATGAGGCTGGGGTGAGTTTTCCAGGGGTTGCCATTGCTTGGGAACTGGCTGGGTATTGGTGTTGCTGGTGTTAAGTGATTGCTTTTGTATCACTTTCTTTTCTTTTCTTTTCTTTTCTTTTTTTTTCTTTTCTTTTCTTTTCTTTTCTTTTCTTTTTTTTTTTTTTTTTTTTTTTTTTTTTTTTTTTTTTTTGTTGTTGTTGTTGGTTTGGTTTGGTTTGGTTTTTTATTCCCCCCTCTCCTGATTAAACTGTCTTTATCTCAACACACAACTTTTCTCACTTTTGCCCTTCCAGGTCTCTCCCTCATCCCAGCATGGGGAGAGTGAGGCATCACCTGTTGTGGGACTTAGTCTCCTACTGCTGTGTCCTCTCTATGAAAACCAGTCCCTTTTCCTGATCCTGCCTCCCCTGGGCAGTGTCCTGGTGCTCTGTTTTGGCTGGTCCAATGCACACCTTTCAGTGACTCCTGCTCTGCTGTGGATTTCTTGGCAGGAATGGGAGATTCGCCCGAACTGATTTTTTTTAAATTATTTTTGCCTTTGGAACCACTGGCAGTTCTTCTGCAGCCAAGAACTTTTATTGCCTCTTCTGCAAAGGAGATTTAGCCAGCAGATTTAGCTTGCTCCCAGAAACAGGGCCTGAGAAGCTAAGCCAGCCTTTCTCACCTGTGAATACACACTGCTTCACTGCCTTATTACTGTAAACCCTGTTATTCATTGTCTCCTATGTATTTAACACATGTAGTCCCTTAAATGCAGCGTTCGTATGATTCCTTATGAACAGAAACTGTTAATGAAGCAGAGATTTGCTCTTCACTCCACCTTTTCTTGTTTACTGCCTGTGTTTGCACTATATGCACTACCAGCACAAGACCTGCATCTGGCCCATGTCTCCTGCTCCACTGTGCTGGCTTCTTTCACTTTCATGACAGTGTTATGGCTTCTCTTCATCTTTACAATAACCCTGAGACCTACATACTGACACCTGAGTATCAGCCCTACAGAGGCCTGAAATCCAGATACTTTGACGGAGATAGGATGAGTTACCCCATAGTAATTCACAGATGCCCAAACTTAATCCATGTGGGAAGGTAATATAAACTAGAAAAAGGTACTCTGAAGTCCAACCAAGCAACTTTCTTGTAGAATGAGAACCAGGATACCTTTGCGTATTGGATGAGAATCTGATCCTTGCATTTTCAGAAATGCCCAGGCACACGGTGCTGGGCACGGGTTTTGCTGACACCCTAAAAGCAAATACTTTTTACCAGCATAGTTTATGTCAATAAATGGATTAAGTGCTAGACATGCAATTTAGATGTTATGTGGCATATGCAGACAGACTTCAGAGAGTTCTCTTGGGATTTTTTCAGGCACACTAGGTGACAGTGACATCATTTAACATGACAGTATGTATATTCTCCTCTCCTGAGTCAGTTCCTGATGCAGAAGATAGATCATATCTCTATAGCAGAGGACAGATGCAGAAATGTGTCATCAAACTACAAAAAAGGCTCAATTTGTAGAGTGAAGTACAGAAATGATCACTCATATGACTAAGCGCTGTGCAGAAGCTTAGAGGCGTTTCCAGGAAAGCCAGGCAAAGGGGGAAAGATGGGCATGTCCTAGGACCCAGAAGCATGAGCTATACCAGCTGGCACTCTGGGAGCTGGCCCACAAGTTTCCCCATCGTCCAGTATGTCCCTGCAAAGCCATATCAATGCTCTCCATTTCTCAGTGCATTGGGCTCAAAGACATTTTGAAAACTGGGCTCATTTAGTGTAGTTTTGGAGATTTCAACATCCATTTTGTAATTTCTGGCTGTGGTTTCTTCCCTTTAAGCTAAGAATAGTTTAGTTTACTACCTAAAAACTTGTTCTGAAGTAGGCCTATGTGCTACATTGAGCTACAGGAGAGTTAGTTTCCCACCTGGGGAGAGGGAGGCTCAGGGGTGACCTTATTGCTCTCTACAACTCCCTGAAAGGAGGGTGTAGCCAGGTGTCAGCCTCTCAAATATCAAGCAAAAGGACAAGAGGAAATGGCCTCAAGTTGCACTAGGGTAGGTTCAGATTGGATATTAGGAAAAATTTCTTCACTTAAAGGGTTATCAGACATTGGAACAGGCTGCCCAGGGAAGTGGTTAAGTCACCACTTATGGAGGAATTTAAAAGATGTGTTGATGTGGCACTTAGGGACATGGTTAAATGGTGGGCTTGACAGTGCTGGGTTAAAGATTGGACTGGATGATCTTAAAGGTCTTTTCCAGCTGAATGATTCTGTGATTCTATGACTTGCACACTGATCCATATACTGTAGACATCTGAAATCACCTAATGTCCTTCAGGAAAGGCTTACCATATCAATGATTATCTCACTAGCTCAGACTTAAATAGGCTTTTTCAGGATCAGGAGTGATTTTTCACAGTAATGGTTTTCCCTAGGAGTTATCCTAAGTTTCCAGCATTTGTCATTCAAGCTGATCCTCCCACACTTAGGAGGAGAATGAGCAATCTTTCTGCAAAGTAAGATTTACCAAATAGCTTCTTGGTGCAAATGGCTATGTACAATAAAGGTGAGCCGTAAAACTTCTTCCTCTCGCTCCTTAAATGATTGGTGAGATTGTTACTGCATTTTTTGTAAATCTTCAGAGTCCTTAGCGTACAATCCTGGTTTTTATACGACTGAAATCAAAGGTACCTGGACTGTAACACTTTAGCATCAATTACTCAAGCACGTTTTTGAATTAAAGGAAAGAAAATCTGGACCTCATTAGACTAAAGAGGAACCAGTGCACTCACCACATAAATTTTGCTCTAGGAAAAAATATATAAAAATCCAGACCCTAATTTCTGGAGTCTCCTTTGCATGGTTCTACTTCCTCTTGGTTGATCGGTTGTTGTGGGGCTTTTTTGTTCTGGAAGCTGGGCTTACTCAGTTCCATGTCTGTTTTCTACTTAATACATTGTCATCTTGTTCTCTGAGTTCAGGTGATAAAAACAAATAATGGCATAGATGTCCTTTGAAAGTAGGTAAGTGGCTAGAGGACAGGTCCCTGTCTGTGAGGATGGGAAGTTGCAGCAGAATTTTTCCCTTTTTGGGCATAAGTTATCCAATGCTGATTAGCCTAGGAAATAGTTTTTTTTCCATTTCATCTGCCTACAGACCTATTTGCTTATTGTTGAGCTGCCTGTAGATATATCATAAACACAGTTTGCTCTTTATCACTATTCACACTTTGTCCTGGGGAATTCTAGGTATGCACATGGTTTGCAAACAGGTGACTGAAAATTTGCCATTTATTTTATTGGTTAGTTTCCCAATTCATACAGTAGTTCCATTTCCTGAATATAACTGACATAGGAGAGCACTGGCAGCATGGATTTCCAGTGCATCTTTTTATATTGCTTCAGAGTATTATGTAATCCAGAATTTACTTTGAGTAAATGTTGAAAAAATAAATGTGGACTTAGTTAGCTCTTCAGAGGACTTATCATTCACCAGAATCAAATGCATTCACTCAGATTCAAGGAAAACAAACATAGAAGGGCTCAAATAGCACTAACTGGAATGTGTGTAGAGTACAGACTGATAGTTTTCCAAGTGCATTGGTTGATTTACTCTCAGCCCAGATTATTTACTTGGGGAATGAAACTGACTTTTGTTTTGTGCATTCAGCTGTTTTCAAAATAAAAATGTAGTGGAAAATGTGGTCTGGCTAGGTCTGCTGGGCAATGGGCTTGTGTTCTGTGCAGTTAACTGATTCAGTGCATTCTACAGTGGGAATATTCATTGCTTGCCTGAGAAGATTAATTTCCTTTTTGGTGGAATGTGTATTTAAAAAAAAAAAAAAAGAAAAACCTTGTTCAGTAAGAGGATGAGTTCAATGACATTCAGCAGACCACATTACATGCTGGTAGTCATTTAGCTTTAGGACAAAGCCTTACCTGTGTTCTTAAGGTGGACAATGAACTCAGGATCCCTGCTGGAGCTGGAAGGAATGAAAGGTTTAATGGTCTATGTAACAGTAACCACCTTAGCTTTTTGGTGCAATCTGTGAGCAGCTCTTCTTAAACCCTCTCTTCTCTCTCCCAAACATGTGCAGCAGAACCTACAGCATCTCTGCAGTTAGTTCTGCCTGTACCTGTGAGGAACAGGAGATTTCCCTTAGTAACACTGCATTTAATTTCTGGGGTATACTGTGCTTCACTAATAATATCCAGGCAATGCAACAGTTGCTTGTCTAATTTGCAGTGTTCTCTCCAGTGTAGCTGCTCTGTCTTTAGTAGCCTCCTTATCTATCAGAGGACAGCCCAATGTTCTGAATGAGGCTTGGGAGTGCTGTGCATGGCAGGTGCTGGCTAATTGCGTGTGTTTGTCCCACAGCTGCCAGTGCTCTTCTGTCCAGCTGAGACGTCAGGGCTCATCTGAACCATGACCGTGGTCAACAACAGCCCAGAACAAGGGACTGCTTGTCCGACAGTGGTGACAGCAAAACACCACGGGGTAGGGCTGACTGTTTAACAGTTTTTGATGATTTTGCATAGCACAAGTGCTGAACAAAGCACAGTGAGTGAGGGACATGATGTCATGCATTTTCCAAGAAACCTAGATATTAAAAAATTCACAATAAATCTCTTCAGTGAGCAGGATGCATTTTGGGGAACTAACTGGGCCTTTCTGATAACAGTGTATTTATTCCATAGTGCAGAACTGCCAAGCTGTGTCTCAGAATAAGAGAAATAACATCATTATATAATCTCATTCAGTCACTTAGGATGTGTTTGTGTCCTTCTCCCATGACTGCCTAGTTTTTCAGCTGCACTATGGAGGCTGAGGCTTGCAACAGAATTCTTGTACAGACAAAATAAGGAGGCAGGCTTAATTACTTGTTGCAGTAATTAATACAGTGCCATGAAAGCACTTGTTTGTAAATTATAAACCATCATTTAATAAGTAAGGTAAATTTTATTTTCATTCTTTGTGTTTCAGTGTTGTAACTTGCAATACCTTTCAGAAAGAATCCTGTACAGGCAGTTCAGATTGGAATGTGATGATACTTAATAACATATGGAAATGCTTTAGTGATTAGATGGTGAAAGTATTAAATAACACACTTGATGCCATTGTTTGGGTGAAAAGTGTTAATGTGTGTATTACAATACTGTGAGTCAGAGCACACATCCTCTAGCTGGAGCTCACAGAACGCACAGAGGTGAAGAAGATGCCTGTGTATTTGAAAGTAGCTGCACAAAGACAGCTCTGTGTGTTGACTCTGTCTCTGATCTCTGAGCAAGAGATTTTCTTTGGGCTGGGGAATTCCCCAGGTGAGAAACCTGCAGACGAGGAAGCAACAAGCACGATGAGGCAGTTAACAGCAGCTGACCCTTAGTGAAAGGATGGGCCGGTTGCGGTTTCCTTTAGGCAGGAAGGAGTCCACCACGTGCTCACCTTAATTGGGGCTCTTGATTTCTGACTCTTCTGCCTGCCACTTCTCAGGTCTGGCTTTTTTCCTTGAAGCTGTGCTCCTAGCAGACGCCATGGTTTGGAAAGAGCTGTATTCAGCAAGGGCAGCCTAATTGTGTCCTTAAGGTCCACCAAAATCAACAATGTTTTTCTGAAGTAGGACACTAGAGTTTCACACACAAGCAGGGAGTAGAGCTGGTGGCTCTCCACTTTAGGGGTCAGCTCAAATAGCAAGCATCCAGAGAACAAAAAAAGACAAACTAAGGTAAATAAATTCAAATAGGGAGAAAACACAAGGAAACAAAGGGGGAGGGGAAGGAGGAGGAGAAGGCTAAGTATGTAAAATATAACAGCAGCAGCAGAGAGTCACTTTGAGATAATTAGTCCAAATATTATCCTAGGTTTGGAAAACCCTCTTCTCTCCCAGATCTCTGAATTTTTCAAAGCTATCTTCAGGAGATACATCATATATGTTATGGACTATGCACCATCTTTTGTGGAGATTACTAGAAGGACTTTATGTAAGTAGTGAATGACATAATTAAAAACACAAAAAGCAGTCTTAATCTGAGTGAACCATGGGGCAAGGATACAGGGTTCCAAGGGAGCCTTTCCCAACCCTGGAGCTCACTGCTTGTAACCCAGAGGATTAGCTCTGCTGTACAAAGTGCCCATTGTATTCTGCACACACACTGTTCCTGTACATTTCCAGAGATGTAAGGCACTGTAGTAAGTAAATGGCACAATTACAGACAAAGCCTATGGAGGATGTCTCAGAGAGGATTTGAGCAATAAAACATCACACTGCTAATTAGCGTGTTTCATGTGGTAAATAAAAATGCTCTGACAATCAAGAGAGGGAAGGCTGTGAAAGCTTGACTGTAAATTTTGCTTAAGGGAAGACTGCATTTACCTTGTCAGGATATTTCCTGTGAATAGTTTATGCAGTATTAAAAATAGGGAAGTCCTACTGTTTTGCATTCAGTGGGAAAACTGCTAGAAGAATCTAATTTCTCTTGTTTCCTGCTATCTAGAATAGGCTCACCATGTCACCTTTCTTTAATTCTCCAATTTCTTTTTAACACCCCTCTTGCCCTTCTGCCATAACTCTATTTCATTTAGGTCTGATTAAGTATTTGCAGAAGTGCACCTTTCCAACAAGCTGGTGCAAACCCCAGGGCTGTGGGTCAGAGACAGAAGAGGAACAATTAGCAGAGTGGAGTTTTAGCATTCTGTTGCATCTGTTATATGGATTATCCACAGATAACCCATCAACTGAGACTGCCTGTTTAATTCTCTGATAACAGAGATTTCAGACTCTGCAGAAAAGTTGTGCAAGGGCTCTTGTCCCCCCAGAAGCCTGGGACTTCTGGAGTTGGAAGCAGTGCAGTGCTGGTAATTGTGGGCTGGGGGAAAGTCCCACCTGCTGCAGATCTTGCCGTTAAAATAAGCAATAACACAAGTGTTTCCCAGTTCAGCAGGTGCTAAGAGAGGCTGAGAGACAGACAGCAGAGAAGGTAGTGGTAAACATTAGTCTCCTAAAGAGCTGGGTGTGCAGCACCGGAAGAAGAGGTTTAGTTTTCCATGGAGGCAAGTGAAGAAGGTTGGTTGTGTGAGTGCGGGAGTGGAAGGAGGCTTGCTCCTTTCCGAGCAGGGCTCTTGGCTAAGAGAGGAGGGAGAGCATCTGGTGCTGGGTTCACCTGCAGTGCGAGGTGGGGGTGAGTCAGGGGCTTGGAAAGGCTGAACAAATGTCTTTGATTTTTATCAACCTTCTGCCCATTACCTAGTTTAGCTGGTAGCTGTCAGTGAGGGGAAAAGGATCATTTCTCAGGGCAGCAGAAGGGGAAATCATTTGTTGTGCTTGTTGCCATGACACTTCCCCCCAAAGTAATTTAGGAAACCAACATTAAAATGTAGAAATTAATTTAAAAAGTGAGTGGTGTGGGACAAAACTTGCCATCTTTTGGTAAAAACTTCCTGCATTCCTCTACTAAATCATGTGGATTGTTGTGTAGTCTTAAGCTGGTTTTGAATATGTTTGCTATTGAATTTGAAATCAATAGTGACAGCCCGTTGAGTCCTTGCTTCTGTAGTAAGACAAATGTTAATGCAGAGCCTTAGAGTCTGGGGTCCTCCATTCCTTGTCCCTTAGGGAGGCTGGGAGCACAAGGCCTACATAATTGGGCCTTTTTCCCTTTTCGTATATAGGGTGAAAATTTTAAAAAAACATCGAAGTAACCAAGTATTTACATTCCCTTTTGACATAGTATCTTGGGACTTCCACTGAGATTGAACCCTCAAATTGTCAGTTATTTTCAGAAATAGATTCTATTCTAGACTAATAGAAGGTTACAGGGAATGGTTTTTATCTTTACACAGTCTTTGTAGGATTCATAGACTTTAAGAGAAACAATAACTACAAGAAGTGTGATTTCTGATCAACTTCGTACCTACAGGTTGTGATGCATTTTGTTCCTTGTGCTTTGAGTGAGAGCAAGTACTTCTTTTCAGTGTCTGACAAGTGGCATATGCAGTGAGAAGAGAGAGGAGGATGAGACATTGTGAGAGGGGCTGCCAGTTAGTACAGCAGCTTTGTGCAATGCATTTCAGGCCACTTGGTCATGAGGAGTTGTGCTCCTGTCATCTGTGACATGCTTCACCAGGAGCAGGTGTGACTGGCAGTCGGATGAGTGCAGGCCAGCAGGAGGGCACTCTGGCAAGGGAAGAGCCCTCTGGCTGAAGGAGTAAAAAAGTAAATGAAGACCTGAGAGTACCTGTAACAGAGCAGAGCCAAGAGCTAAGGAGCAGGAAATGGCACACAGTGAAGGATTTGGGAGATTATTGCTTGAGTATTGCAGTATTTACTGGATATATTGTCTGTTCTTAGTCCTCCTGTTCCGTGAGCAGATAGCAGTTGGTAACAAATACCTGATGAAGGATAAAAAACAAGCAAAGTGGGTTCCACATTCTTGGTTTCAAGTCTGCAATTGAATCAGATGTTAAGAAGCATGGCTCTGACTTGGTGTAACACAGAATTAATTGTATCAAATATTTGCATTCTTCTCCCCCATCTCCAATTGCCACTCACAGAATGAATTTAGGAAATTCTGAAATCTTGTGTGAAATCCTGTGAATGCTGCTCAGCAAGCAACAGTAAGCTCTGGGCTATACATCAATATTTGTCTCTAGGTTTAAGGACACTCAGCCAGTGAAAAGAAGTAGTAGGCTGTGTTTAGTAACTGGAAGGTGGATTAAATCATGCAGTGGATATCCATTACTGCCAGTTGTCTGCTGGTAGAATGCAGCTTCAAACCAGAACAGAATGACTGCTGACATTATGAGGTAGATGATACCTACATGAGTGTTTTCCCTTTAGAGGAAATAAAATATAACCTAGAGGCGCTGCAAAGCCCAGGTTTAAGGAGTGTTATCTTTTATAGCGTGTGCTCTTGGGGGTGTGAGACCTGAAGCTGAGGGTTTGTTTAAGGAGCAGCTAAAAGCTTTGGCCAAAGTCCTGACATTTTGATAAAATAGGAATACTCATCTGGCAGTGCTGTGACAGGAGGGGCAGCAAGTGGCCTGGCAGTGCTGTTGCAGAGGCCGGGGATGGCTGCTGGAGGCATATAACGGGTATTGTTGGAAAGGGCAAACTGCTTAAAAATCCCCATCAGTACTTGGAGGAAAGCCAGTGTCTACAGAAATCAGTGAATAAAGTAGCCAGTCACAATTGCAGTCGAGCCTGGCTGAAGACTGTACTTGCCGAGGCCTTAAAGTACAGAAATCTCCTTTGGCCACTCCCACCCCTGCTCCTAAGCCCATCAAAGGGCTTTGGAATGTGTTTTCCCTGTGTTTACTACTCCATGCAGTTTAGTCTAATGCTGGCATTGGAGAACTGTAGCAGGCATTCCTGGTTGTTTGAAGTGAGTGGTATCCATGGCTTGGGGGAGGAGTGCTTTTCAATCTCTGCCAGGTTTCTTTGTTTCTCATGGATCAGCACTGGTGGTGCTATGGTTCATCCTCGTGCAAGCATGGGTTCTCCAAGAGTACTACTCTATACATCCCCAGAGCAGTGGAACTGTACACCAAACCCATTGTCTAATTGTTTATCCACTCCTGGTTTCTAAAGCTGAGACACTGAATAGAGGCAATTCTTCTAGCTCTGGCTTCATGCCTCATAGCAAACATGTAATTCCTGCTATTTGCTTCAGTTTTACTCTTGGCTGAAATTTGAACGTACAACACAGGGTTATTTCACATTTCTTTTTCTCCCAAAGGCTGGTCTCATTATGGAGGATCATCCTCACCATTGGATCATTTTTGTGTGCTGAGTGGTGGAAGTGTGTGAGTTGGTTGCACTTGTGGTGCTCACATCTTATCTGTGCATGAGCCATATGCAGTGGAAATTGTTTCCTCCTAATAAAGGCTAAACTGGTGGTGTGAAGCTGCTGCTGTTTTTAAGAGTAGAGACTGCTGCAGCTACAGAACCCTGTACTTGACAAACTTTATTTCCCACTATAGAAACTTCCTTCTGTTCCAGACACTACAGTGCAGTGGTGGGTTTAGTGACTCTTGACCCCTGAAAACTTGGGGGGATGGCACGTCCATAGACCTCTGTTTCGCCTGGAGGTGCTTGGGATTTAAACTGTTGTAGGATTTGAGATGTGATCCTTCTCCACAATCTGAAATATTGAGGCACAAATGAAAGAAGAGCTACTCAACCCATGCCATGTTTTCTTTTTTACTGCCAAGAGCTAGATCTGCTGGTGAATCTCAGGCTTACCATCTCACTCTATGGTTTGAGGGAAAGCAAATCTTAACCTCTGAAGGGCTTGCATAATACTCAGGTAGAAGTGAATTTCTGGGAGTCTCCATTGTTACATTTGCTGTTTATTTCCCAGTGTGAGTTTCAAGCAGAAATGTTCTGAGGCCAGGTCACACATTTGCCTGATGTCCAGTGTTTCTACAAATCAACACATGGTTCATGGATCCTTCATCTACATATGGCGGATGGGTTCCTTTCAGGATACCTCACACCTAAGTGTTCTCTTCCCAAGGAGGGTGACTCTCTCAAGGTTATTCCACAAATTCCAAGTGAAAAGGCAAACTGAGCCCAACCCTTGGAAAATAACCATGGCAAAGAAAGATTCTGTTGATTTCTGGCCCTCTCCATTCCCCTCAACCAAAACCATGTATCCTCCAGCATAACATCATAATGGTAAAGGATGCTAACTAGTGTAAGACTTGGTGGTTTCCTCTGAGAAAATGGTTCAAAATTCCATGATCTTCATCAGAATTTTCTAAATAGATTCTAGCTGCCATCCATTTTGGGTCACATGTTGGTGTCTACCAGGCTCATGACTCCAACATCAGAGTAAGCAGTTATTTCTGCTTGACTCTAAGATTCATACCCATATTACTTGTAAATACACCTAGCAGACAGTTTTTGAGAGACAGCATATTTTGTTTTGCTAGTAGCCAGACTTTCTGGAGGGGTGGAGAGTAATGAGGTAGAAGTGGTTTCCAGACTTTTGAACTGCAGACTTTATATAGATATAAGAAAGTTATTTAAATATCAGCTAGATCCTCAGGTGACTTTCAATCTTTTTATTTCAGTAGTCAGAGATCAGTGCTGTGGGAGGCAGACACTAGCTGCAGTAACACTTGTTTTTCTCTTCTTGTGGTTACTCTTCAGGGTTGGGCAATGTTTATTTCCCAGCATAACTGCTCAACAGCCTTCCGTTCAGAACTGTCAACACATGCTAATACGTGTTTGAGGAACTGCTGCTACAGTACCTACTGGTTACACTGTTGGGTTTTTAAGTTCAGTTACTTGTATACTGTAGGTTAAAAAGCCTCAAGAATTTCACTGTAAATGTATACAAACTCAGCTGTGTAGTTAGTCTTTGTGTCTAAGCATGCATTGTACTACTTGAAACAGTCTGCTGCATTAAGGTTGAAGATTTGTGAATTAATAACTTTCATAGTTTCAAACCCTGTGAGGATTCTTCCAGCCTTGCTTTTCCTTAAAAACACGAGGCTGGGGGTGAGTATGTGGGGTAGTGTGTCATGTCCCTGCAGAACAAAAGCATATCTTGTTCTAATACTTCCATGTAAAAGCTATCAGACTTGCTTGCATAAAGGCAGACTTGAAGCCAATCTCTGTCTTTCAAGGGCCACCAGACTCTGCACTCCACATAAACAGTGAAATGTTTGTGTCTGTCACTGTCTCCCGCTACACTGGGTTTTCATTCACTTCATGATCAAATCCAAGTTTTCTCTCTCTGCATGAAGTGCTGCCTCTGTAAAACAGCACTGGCAAACCCACACTGACTTAAATGAGGCAAAGGATTTCAAGTTCTGTGGTTTTTTTCAAAGCCCCTCATATGCTTGTTGCAGCCTGTATTGGAAGACCTCTTCCTGTATCTTTGCCTCCTGGATTCCTCATCTATTTTTAAGTCTTATGTTCTTTCCTGCATCTATTTTAACTCTGTTACTGTACCATTTAACCCCTGTGGGATATGGAGCTTGTGGGAAAGAAATGGCATATTACGAAAAAGATACACTGGTTACTCTGCATACTCCTTCAAGGGTTTCATGGCACAGGACATGCAGAAACCCTGATTAGGTATTATGCATTTGTTTGCCAGCAGCTGTAATATAAACTGATGAAGAAATACTTAGTAAGGGTGTCATACTGTGTCTGTCTGATCTCTCTGCCTGGACTGATGCCTAAGCAAAATATGTAGCTTAATGCCTATGATTCAGGGTTTACCCACAACTCTGAAGTGTTTTCCTCATAGGACATGTACTGGTTTGGACTTGTAACACAAATTCTTTTCCCTCAGCAGTCCCAGTCTGTGCAATGTCCCTATGCTGTGCAAAAGTAAATAATATTCAAGCCTTGGATCTCTTAAATATATTTTGTGCTACAGATCCCCGAGGGAGTCCTATGAACTTGTGTTACCTTCTGCTTGTGTTACCGAAACTGTTTGAACTTGTGTTGCCTTCTATTTCTCCTTGATTCATTTTGTCCCAAGTCCCAAACAAGGCTGGAGAGATATTTAATAGGACTTAATTCAGACTTTGGAGGAACAAGACTGGAAACAAAAAGTTGTATTTAAAACAATCCAATTCTATTTTAAATTTAGCAACTAGATAGCTCTCTAGTGGCTTAACCTCTGCTATGCATAATCTTAAGACATATCTTTGGGAGCTGGAAATTAGCATTCATGGCAAAAATGTCTTCCAAGTGTTTACAATAGCTCCAAGTGACATTTTACTTTTCTTTAGGATTAAGTTTTGGGCCATAAGTATGAGCTATGTTGATGTGCGGTTTCCTGTGTTGCAAACAGCCATTCCTTCCTAGCCCATGCCTATTTAGCCAGGCAGTGTGTTAGTACAGCCAGAGGTTTCTTTTAAGTTGTTCTGCCCAGCTACTTCCATGAGGATAAGTGTTCCAATTCCAGGTGGTAGCTGCTGGAGGTTGTGGTGTGCCCATCCTCACTGCAGGCTCTATCAGTATTACTTGCTTGCTGCTTTGGTGCAGTTCAGGAAAGAGCAGCCAACCCTCCTGCACTGGATAAAAGCTGTTGCAGTTCTAGTTTTAGATATTCAATTCCCATTATAAGTTACCTTAACATTGGAAGACTAACAGGCTGCTTTGGTCCAACACTGCAGAAGTTAAATTTTCAAAATCTCTTGCATTCAGCAACACCTTACGGTGTCTCATGGGTTATGTTTTCAGAATGGTCAAAATTATTTCCTTCTTAAGAAACATTTTTAAAAGCATGTAAGTTTGCTCCTAGACGTATCTTGTCTGTTATGTTACTTGAATCTAGGAAATGTGCCATTGAAATAATGAAGTCTCACTGAAGTTCATACCTGCCATGTTTGCTTTTCTGAGTAAAGACAGTAAGATGCCAGATCTCCTGTGTGGCCTTTGGCAAGCCATTAATCTCAACTATTTCAAAACTTTCCAGTCCTTTTGGACTTTTTATTTTGGATGCCAAGTTGGAGGCTGCTAAATCAAGTACAAAACTTTCATGGCTTCCAGCTGGACCTGAGGTGGTCTGTACAGCCAGTGCTTAGCTTATCCAAAACTGCACAATCTAAAACTAAAGAACATTTTGGCAAATGGTGGGTTTTTCATCGTAACCTCCACAGCCTCACCTGCAACAGCAAGGTCACACCACCACCTCTAACCCCTGCTGCCACATGATCCCAGGCCATATTGAGTACTGAGCCCTGTTAGGCAGAGAGACTTTGAGCTTGGTGTTACTGCAGTACAAGCTACTACTAATGGATATCAAAAAGCTGAAGAACAAAGAATATTGTGCACATTCCTTACTACTATAAGGAATAAATTCTCTGCTAGATTTTAGTTCAGTGTCAGTCATTTCCTATCAATTTGACAGACTCCAAATAGCTCATGCAGCTCATTTATTTATATATGATACAACAACTATATCTTGTCTTTTTTCTTACTAAATTGCCTCAGCTTTTTCAGTTGTCTTTTTTTTCCTGTTGACCTCCCATTCAGTTTTCTTCCACTGTTCCTATTAACTTTGTTATTGTCTGTTTGTTGAAAAATACTCTTGCAGAAATGCTGAATGCTTTTTGCCAATCATAACACCCCCTCTTTATCCTGTTATCTTTTGTTTTCCTTCTCTTTTAAAGACTTTTCATCTCTTTTTCTGTTACCATTACATGTTCATACACACGTGACTAAATAAGTTTAGTAATCAAAATACCATGTTTTCCCTGAGTAGGAAGGTTAGTTTATCTCTGAATTTGTTTGGACTAAGTAGGTTGTTTTGGTTTTTGGCCTGATTGAGACTTCCTTTCTCAGCAGTCTGTCTGTTTGCTGTTGGGTTCACCATGAATATGTGATTTAACTGCATATAAATTTTCCTCTGGGAATTGTAGTGCATTATTTTCAGCATGCAGGAGCTTAAACTTTGGTGATGCCTCTGTAAAATATGTATGTAATTTCAAAACCAAAAGAATCCTATTAGTTGAATTAGATGTTCCTTGTGAAACATCTTCATGAAAACAAGGGTGATCTGTGGCTGGAAGGAATAACAGCATAACCTTTATGGCATATGTTTACATGCTTTGCATAATTCTGTGTTTTGATGAAGCATTGTTCATAACTTGGCAAAGACCTCCTAAAGAATGTTGGCCAGAACAAGCTGGTTTTTTACAAGAAAAACAACAGTTTTGGATAATTTCAAGTTAAATGTGTATTAATCCAGACAGACCCCTCTATAATTCTCTTCGTGTTTGTAGAGGCTTAAATAAATTAGCTCCTGTATTTCCACCATCCCAGCCCTGTGGGTTTCACTTCGTGTTAATGCAAAGGTACAGATTCATTCAAAAACTTAAAATAGAGCATTCCAGCTCAGGTGTATATGGTTGTGTGGCATAGAAAACTGGAAAATCAAAGGTATTAGTTCCAGGTCTGGTTGACTAAATATACCATAACTTGCCAGAAAATCACATGCAGTAAATAATCTTACCAAAATATATTGTCTGCCATAAGGGTATTCTGGCAAGTAAGGGGTAGAGGGTGGAACATCATGTTTGCCTCTGTAACTCCAAAGTGTGCTTTAACACTTGGTGGGTGAAGATTTTGGTCTGTAGAAAAATCATAGTATTGGTAAATCTCATGTGATTATGCCACCATGCAGTGTAGCTGGTCAGCTAAACACTTAAAAGGCTGTGAGATGGCAATAATTACAGTAGCAGTTGTAGACTGTGTATCTGTATGTATCCTTACTGTAACTGCATGGTGATGTAAAACACAAACACAAAGGGCAGCATGATTTGTATAATATATATATACAGCACTGTATATGGCATTATTTCATTTCTTCCTGCATACAAATTTATGTGAAAAATAATCCCAAACCCATAAAAAGGGAGAGTATGTATGTATCTCTGTGTGGCCAAGGAGGTGGAGATACAGAAAAAGAGCTGTTCATATAGAATTGGGTCTGCTCCCTTCAGATGGGTCAAAACAGGCAAGCTTAGATGTCCAACTGTGAGAAGCATGGTGGTGGCGGCAGCAGCAAGAAAATGGAGTAAAAGGTAGCATAATTAATACAGAGAAGTTACTATAAGAGTTTTATTGCTGTTGTGATTAAGTTAATTTCTCAAAATATTAGCAATAATCTTGCTAGGTGTAAAATAGCCAAGCACTCCTGATGCAAGAGACAGATCTCCAGCTAGTGGGCACATGGAGTTTATTCTGTTCTCATTTTGGCTTCTACACATGATTGGGCTAGAGTAAGTAGGAAGAAGGAGAGTAGTCAGCAGCTTGTGTCAAAGTGCTGTGTCCAGGCCACAAAGTGAGGATTTAGAGAAACACAAATGTTGCTGACTACATTATAAATTTAGTCATCTTCCAAAGTTCAAGGCTGACTTAATTCAGTCAGGCAGAGGGCCAAGCCAGTAATTTCTGTTTAAGCCCTAAAGACTGAATGTAGTGTACCAAGTTTTTTGTGGCTTGTTGAGAGTGAGGGAGAGGTGGAAATCAGCAATTAATGTAGTTTCCTGGTAAGCGAGGTGCACAGCCAAGTACAACTCTGTAGTCCCTTTCATGGAATATGGATTCCAGCCCTCAGTAACCTTCTAGTGAAATTATCGCTGAACTGCAGATTCAGAGATGTACATTAGAAGCATGCTGGATACTTGCTGCTGTGCAGGTAGGGACTGATAAGATCAAAGTCCTGCCTGGTACGGTTTTTTACCTTGGTTAGAGCACGTGTTTTGCATTCATAAGATACAGGGTAATGTCTTTCTGATCTTAGCAGAAATTGAGAAGCTTTGAAGGTCATTCTTTGGGTTATCCCAACCTTTTAAATTACAGTGAGGATCACGTAAGAGGGGCAGGCTTTCTCTTCAGCCACTTTCTTCCTGACAAAATCGTCACCCTGTGAAATGGAAATTTCCATTCCTTCCTCCAAGGTATTCTGTCAGTCAGGACCAACTCTAGGCAAGTTTAGGCAGAAGTACTGGTGGAGAAAAGGTTAAACCTCATAAACGTTTGCTTCTTAGTCTTCAGATACGTTCCCTTTTACACTTCCTGCTGCTAAAAAGGAGGGAGTATGCGGAATGTGGGTGCTTTTGATATCCGGCATATCCTTGTTTACTAGGCTCAGTCTCAAGGATTGCCTGGAATGTGATGTTAAAGCCACAGAGCGGGAGGACCCAGAGGAGGAGCAGTCAGGGGTCCGGCGGACACCCAGGACGGGGGGGCGCGGGGGAGGTGGGGCCACGCTGGCACCGAGCGGGCGGTGGCGGCGCGGGCGGGCCCGGCCGGCGTTGCCCGTTTAAGCGGCGGCC
>VZRQ01010598.1:489901-594300 GCA_013397975.1 Machaerirhynchus nigripectus | reverse complement strand
TGCCCCTTCCCGGGGGTGGGGACAGCGTGTGCGCGCCTTCCTCTGCGGGGCAGCGCTGTGTGCCCCTTCCCGGGGGTGGGGACAGCGTGTGCGCGCCTTGCCCTGCGGGGCAGCGCTCTGTGTGCCCCCTCCCGGGGGGGACACCGTGTGTGCCCTTTCTCCGCGCAGGGGGAGCAGGCGGGGCCTGCCTTCCCGCTGAGCAAGGGAGGGAGAGCGAACAGCACTGCTGCAGGCCAGGCAGCGAAGGTTTCTGACCTGTCCCTTGTCCCCTGAGGAGAGAACACTGTCTTCTTCCCTTCTGCCGTGTTTCATTCTCCCGGGGGTTTGGCACTGGAATCTCCACCTGTTGTAACTGTAAAGGCAGGATTTTCCCTTCTTTCTGGTCAGTGGGAAATACGCAAGAAGAAGGCCGACGTGTGCTCACTGAGCAGTCCACCCACGCTCTGAGCTCTGGAGAAAGGAATGGAATGCTTTCCTTTCGTAGAGGGGTATCATTTACTACACACAAACCGTACTTTGTAAAAGCAGTGAAGAGCCTTTGTCTCACTGTAGAGGCTGTGTAACTGTGTAATGTATTTGTATATCCCCTGTAATCAAAGAGAAAAAAAGGCTGTGCTGAATGAGAAATAGGAGTTGCCATACTGGATTAGAGCCATCTGCTTCAGTATCCTGTGTGAACCCAGACAGAAAAAAAGCACTGTTGAGGAAGGGAATGTGCATCTCCGTTTTTGTTTTTTTTAACTTCAAATATGCTGCAGTATGTTACTCATATTACAAAAATTACTTCAATAGTTAGCATGCAGCTTGGAACCTTAATTTCTATTGGCTTTTTATTTCTGTACAATGATAAATACTCCTGTTAGTCATTAAAAAATGACATTATTTCACTTCAAGTCTATTGGAGTATGGCAACAGCTTCCCTTCCCCCAAGTTCTTTCTCTATTGCCACTGTTTCTAACAAAAGATAAATCTAGTCAGAAACACTCCATCTCTGTCAGTGGTAGAGGAGATGGGGGAGCGGGTGTCCCCATCTGATGCTTTTGATTTTGCACCTTCCCTAGAAGTCTTCATCTGAAAAGCAGCAGGTTGTTACCACTTTATGGAACAGCTTCCCTGCTCCTTCACCCTGGAGCACCATTGGATGCACTCTGCCACCCAGCCCTTTGGCAGGAGTGGTTATCTCTCTGATCAGCAACTGCCCGTGTGTGAGGGACATTGAAAATAAGGCCAATTGCTTTAATGCTTCTGCCAGCAAAGCCGTGTGAGAGCAAATGAGCATGAGTCACTGAGCTGGAGTGGGTTGGGAGAATCTGAGACACTCGTTTTATAGCTTTCCTGGGTATTAGGGGATTTGCTCGCTTTTCAGGACAAATGTTGTGTTCTTCCCATACTCTTTGCTATCACCTCCTTTAATTTACAACAAATCAACCAGGGGCAGAGAAAGTTTACCTTGTAGGTGTCTAGGGTGAAGAGAGCAAAAGTAATCTGTTAAGTGCAGGAACGCCCTCAGCACTTTAAACCACAGCATTAGAACAGGAGTCTCAAGTGTGCAATGCTTTTGCCCTTTGCTCTTTAGAGGGTTGATTTGCTCCACAAATACTTTATGAACCTCTTGAGACTGTGGCACCATGTGATTCTTCAAAAGTGTCTGCTAGTAAATTCCCACTGGATTAGAGCATGGGCTTCTGTGACAACATGTTAAATAACCATAGGCAAGTACTACCTACATAAATACGGGTCTGTGTGCATGGTAGAATCTCACACAAAAACAGTTGAGACGAGAAAAAGATCAATCTTGTGTGAAAATAGTGAGAAGGTTGAATGCCCTGTGCGTTCTGAAACAGACAAAAAAAATTAGTAAGTCATTCAAGCATAGCCTTGTTTGTATGCTGTGTGTGCTGGAGTATCATCTTTTCTTTGAATAGTTGACAAATTGAGCACAGCTGAACCAAATAAACTGAGGGCTACGTGTGCACAGACCTTTATTTTTCTTGGTAGTAGCAGTCACTGCACTGACACTGGTCATCTCATTGTGTTGCCAGAGGGGATTTTCCTACTGAAGTTTGTAGCATGGGGACTTTTGGTCTGGAGTTTATAGTCTGTCTGTTGTAAAGCTGAAATACAAAATTATATTTCTGAATGTAAAAAGAGCTTAACTGCTTAGTTCAGCTTCATGTGACAATAAGAATACATGTGCTGCTGGCCTGATTGATCTGCTACACGTCAGCTCTTTGCATACCCACATTCTGCCTTTGGCTTCAGGAGAGTAACAATAACTTTCTTTCACATAGCCTTGCTGAAAATCATACTATTGGGGGCTTCTAAAGATGAAGAGTCTTCTGTTTTCCCTTGGCTTTTGATGATTGTGTTCAGCATATTCCTCTTCTGGGCTTCTCACAGGTGCCAGTTGGTGCTACACTGCAGGGGAGATGGGCAGTGCTTTTTGCTCAGTCAGAACATTTTGGCAGGTAGACAGGAGGTTTGGCCTTTGGTAGTCTTGGACTGCTGAGGCTTTGTGGTGCCAAAGCTTCTCACAGAGACTGACCTGTTAGTGCAGGCAACTCTGTGTGGATCGTCAGTCAGGTACAGCTTGATGTCATCCTGCCATCACACCAAAACACCGAAGGGATTATCAGTGGACTAACAGAGGAAACACAGTAAACCAAATCATAATTCTTCAAAGGACGGCAGTCTTCTGGCACTTTCAGAACTCACTTTCAGCAGCTTACGCTCTCACATTTTTCTCTTGAACTCATTTTGTAATCTTTGCTTTTGGACTGTTTGGCTATTATTTTGCATACTGTGAAAAATACTTTTGATGTCACTTAGTTCTGCTCCTTGTATAACAGATGATCTAAAGACATCATTGCTCAAATGTTTTTGTGTCATAGTGGTAAGTCCTTAGACAAGCAGTCCCACCGAATTTGATGGGAGTAGTTTGCTGAGTTCATTTGTGTTAATCAAACTTGAGTGCATATTTCACTGCAAATAATTGCTCTTTATAATGTGTTGCATTTGAAATTTACAATCTAGAAGCTCTAGGAACTGCTAAAGTTCTTCAGAGTCATAGCTGAAAATACCTAATAAAAAAAAAAAAGAGAAGATTATAGTTAGGAAAAAGCCATAAGAGGTCAGAAGTTCACAGCTGATGGTAAAGTGGGCCATATGTCCTTTTAATCCCCACTCAGGAGATAACTAAAGATCTGTGTCAGACTCCTTTTCAAACATGTTTAGAACCACAGAAGGAAGGGATACATATTAAGAGTGTCTGTCAGTGTTTAACCTTTCTGACATAGGCAAGAGAGAAACGGGAAAGAATTATTTTTTTTAAAGCTGGTTGTATGAGTTAGGAAAGGTTGGCTTCATACTCTGGGATTTTTTTTTTGTTTTAGTATATCTGAGACAGTAATTATATTTGGACAGTTTTGTGAACAAATGGCTTTTGAAATATCAGATTTATTCAAGAAAAACATAAGTAATTTTGTTGAGACCATTAAGAAAAAACCCCAAAACATCTAATGGAAGTGAATATGTGGACTAGAAAAAAGCTGCCCACATGCACTTCAAATTATGTGTCAGATATGCTCATTTTCCTGCTCTTGAAGATCCAATAATGTTTAATTCACTCTGGGCAGTTGCACGTTCAAAATCCTATAGATAACACATAATCTTTAAAAAATATATTGCAGGAAAGAAGGGTACACACCATTGTCTCATTGAACAAGCAAAAGGTGAGGGAAACAATATGATTTTACTCAGGTCTAAAGTAATTTAGTAGTAGTACTGCCTTTGTTAGTGGGCATGTCTTGGACAACTGGCTATATGTTCTTTTTAACATTTAAAGCTTATCCTCTTCCTGGCTTCTCTTTTTAAGGTCTGGATGGAAACACTGCCAAAGGGAACCTGGGTGAATTTTGTGAACACAGAGGGCTCATCATTCCACTGTGTCTTCCAGTGAAGCAAGTTGATTTTCTCCCTGATGGGTTGAAGAAACACAGGCTGTACTGGTAAATGAGGTCAGAACTGTTAAGTATTAACTTTCCAAATACATGGGTAGGCCTCTGACTCAGGCACTGTTCTCCTAATTAGGCACTATTGGGTCTGGGGAATCCCGTATTTTCCTAGGCTGATTGGAGTTTGGCCTCCAGAAAATAATTCACTCTGATTTCTGTATTCAGAAAGTTAGAGTAAACATGCTCAGAATGCTAAGAATTTTCTCTTTCTGATTTTTCCCAACAGTAGTTTAACAATAGTTGTGCAGAGGATAGATGATTTTTAGCCTAGATTGTAAATCCGGGAGAGACCTAATGCAGCCTTGCTCTTTGTCTGAGTACTTTGGATTTCCCTGGCTAACTTTGTCTAGCTTTAAGAGCAAAGCAGTGTCTGAAATGAGGCTAAATAGCATCATAGGCTGGAAGAGACCAAATAATTCTATGACAGGGAGACTGTGTCATGAGCTATGCAGCAGTGAGGTCCATAGAAAACTGACTTTGTGTGACACAGAGTCAGACAGTGTCTGTGCTCATGGAGTTCACTGATTGATGTTATTTGGTGACAGTCATGTGGAGCACAGTGCTTTCTTGAATATGCTCAGTGCTGTCCGAACTAAGAAGCTCTTCTGCCACTGGAAGATAGAGATTTTTGTGTGGAATTTGGAGTGTACTTGAACTACTCTTATAAAAGCAATGTTTATTACCCATGAGTTAAAATTTAAACTTGACTGTTGGCCTAATTGCCCTCAGTGAGTCCAACAGAAACTGCAGGTAGTGACTAAGGACTCCTTCCAACCAGTGATAAGGCACACGGGCAGGACTCTGTGTCGACAGCCCTTGCTAACTGGACCTTGCTTGAGGTCTCTGGAAAGTTCCCATGCAAGGGGAATCTCCTTTGGCACTGTGGGGCTTCCAGGAACATAGTATTTGACAGTGTCATGAGGAGGAGTTGCTGTTTGTTTATGTACAGCCTGGCTTTGCACTGTGATCTGTTCTACTCCTCTCACATACAGAAGTTATACTCTGTGATCTGAGTTTTAGCACTGATTTAGAGCATGGCACACGCAACTTCAAAGACAGTAATCGGGATGAGAGTCATTGCTCAATACATCACAAGGCCTCAGTATACCTTAGCTCTCAACAGAGATGGCAAAATCCTCTGCTGGCCCCAGCACAGGGTGAATTTCATGCAGGAATGCATTTCTTCAAAGCTATTTAAGCTCCTAGAAGTTCAGATAATACTTAGTGGGATTTTCAGAGTTGCGTATCTCACTCATCTTCGCAAAGCAAATGGTACTAAGTGATGTTTTTTAAAGTATTGTCTGCATCGCGAGGCATCTATTGAAAAAATACTGGAACAAATCCAGCTCCAAGTGTCTTAGAAATTTGCCTCTGACTTGAGTGGGAAGGGATTGTAAAAAGACTTAAGTAATTGGCATCTGACTTCATTATCGCACAATGTGGTTTTATGATTTATTGAATAGTTGCCTACAATGAGTGGCCTGTATAGTTTGTTTATTTGGCATTAGGAAAAACATTTATATCATTCTGTTATGAACTCCCCTCTTCTGAAGGGATCTGTTTGTCCCCTCTACAGGCCTGCCTTGTCTGTGATGTTCAGAGAACATTTTCTGGGAAATTGCCATGGCAAGAAAACTTCCATCTCTCCTCTCCTCCTTCTCTTCTGTCCCTGCAAAGAATATCCTATTGTTTGTGAAAGGTAAGTGCTTTGGGTAGCAGCTGCAATCAACAGTGTGATAGATGGTTAATATTAACAGTGGTGGTTTAGTGCATGAGCCAAGTTCTAACTATTTGAAAGTGGAATTAGAGCTGTCAGGCCTCACACTGTGCCACTGCTGACCACTGAAGATTGGCTAAGCCATTGTTGGTAGTGTGTTTGAGAAGCTTTTGGAGGAGGCAGCAGACTAAACCTCAAGATGACCCTATACATCAATTTCCTCCTAGTCCCAGCATGGACTTTCAGATGTGTCTCACTCCTAGGTGAAACAGCTTCTATTTCAGCCGAGATACCAGGGTGAGGAGGACAGCTTTGGGTGTCAGTGTGTTTATGTACCCAGATTACTGAGAAACCAAGTAAGAATGCAGCTGTGAGCCTTTAAAGCAGCATGCCATGGAAAAATAAAACACAAAGTGTGTGTGTGCACGAGGGGAATGTACCCAGTGTTTTGCACATTCCAGCAGAGGCCTCAGTAAAGACTGGAATTTTAATTCTCATCTGACAACATTCCACGAAGACAACTTACATTCCCTTCCTGCTTCCACCTCTCAGGAGATTAATGTAAAAAAAAATTGGCTGGTTATTTATTCTGCCTTGGCTATCAAATAACTGTTGGAGTGCCAGCACTCAGATTAGCTGGAGTACTTTTTGTTTAGTTCCTCATTTGGGTTTTATGGGGTTTGTTAGTAGTATCTCTTTTCCTCCCTATATATTGTCATTCAAAATCAAGATTAGAAATGTCTCCAGCTACACTGGTATCTCTGCAGGGACTCTTCAAGTTTCTTTTTACTACACACGTGGTCCAACCTCCATATTCCTGTTGGTATAAGGCAGGAAAGAGGTGAGGCAGTGACTCAGGTAAACTTCTTAACAGCACAATTAAAGTACAAAACCCCACCTATGCCAGCAGAAACAAAGATCTTGAGCTGCACAACACCTGCTGTACAGTATTCTTATGTTTATTCCATTTTTTTTAGTTCTGAATACAAATATGGAAAGTTGGCCCATGTTCAAGGAATTTAAATTAAGGAAATGTTGGTTTTGGAACTGACATCAGTGTGAGATCAGGCAAATCAGACTTTGCACACAGTCGTCTGTTCATTTCTGGATTACAAACTATATACAAAAAGGTGCAGAAGTCTGTTTCCTCTATATAAGTGGGCCTGCCAGCATTCATAATTATCCCATTTCAGCCACAGTTCATGACTACAATAGTCAGTTAGTTGTATAGTTGAAATCATAAAATAATGAGTCTAACCACTTCAAAGGAGGATGCTTTTTTCCCTCTTCTTCTAATTCAAGTCACAGTAGAACTTTCTTATTGCAGTAACTTCTATTTAACACTGTTAAAAAATGTGTCATCTTAGAAAGAAAGCATTATCAGTTGGATTCCCTTCTCATTCTCTTTGCCTTTTAATTGATAGTCATGTTTTTTAGAATGTCAGTTTTGGCCCATACTGTGACACAGCTGTAAGAAGCAGAACACAAGACCCACAACCCAACAAGGGGGAAGATGACTGAAGTTATCCTTTTCTGCTTCTATGATTCTAGACAGCTTCAGCAGCTAGGAAGATTTATGGTACATAGAGCATATCTCATGTCTGACATAGATAACAACATGGTGTCCTGTAGTTCTGTCCCTGGCAGACCTCTGGCACCTGAACTGTCACTGTGATGCTCAGAAGCCACCAGTATGTTGTTGACTTACTTGACTTTATTTATTGTTTATTTATTGTTGACAATACTTGACTTTTTTCTTCTCGTGTGCCTTTTCCTTGGGCAAATGGGTGAGAACCTTTCCTCACAACTTCAGTTAGTTTTTAACATAGATTAAGACCTCTGGAGTTGTCCAAAGAGATACACTGCAGAGATCTGAAAGCTAATTAATGTGTAGGAGGCAGAGCTATTTTTTCCTCTCTGGTTTACACTACTACTTTTGAGCTCAATCGTGGGTTGCTAGAGGGGATGAGGACAACTATCGCACCATGTATCCTATACATGACTTACCTGTGTTACTGGGCTGTGCTCAGGATGGCAGGGAAAGCTGTCTTGCCGCAGTGCCACACATGGTGGCTGGGAAGGATCTTACAGGGAGGAAAAGGAGCAAACAATCCATTGCCTGTGTCCCTGTTTGCTGTTTCAGCCATTTGAGATGGCCAAGCTGCCTCACCACAGGAGAGGCCCATGCTACTCAAGTTCAGTATTAAGAAATTGACTCAGTGCTTATGAAAAAGGCATCAGTTATTGCCCAAGCCCCCCAAAACCCCTCAAGACATCTCAGAATCCTCACCCCATCCCATTTCTAACAAAGGCATCATGTAGTTGAAAGTGACTGTGAGATCAGCTTTCCTTTTATACCTGCTCTCTCTGTCCCATGCTGGCAGGATAAAAGGATAGGCAAGTGGAAGCTGTCCCTTAGGAAGATCCTTTACAGAAGGAAAACGTTTATTTGCTGTTGTCTGATTGTTCCTTGGACCCTTTTAGAAAAGATGGTGGCTCCGTGCCAGCATATTGGCCAGACTGTGCTGTGACATGGGCCCCAGTGGAGGTGTTATGAACACGGTGTGCTTGGCTTCCTTCTGCTTGGAACACCCTGAACCTTCACAGGGTCTGTTCACAGCAGATGAGGAAGACGGGGACTTAAAAATTCTTCTCCCCTAATCAAGCTTAAGAACAAAAGCACTGAGCAGGAGAGCTGGTATGTGGGCTGGCTGCCTGGAAGGTAGCCTTGGGTTTCAGAAGTAAGATCGTGCGGTTGTGTCAGTAGGGTTTGCTCACAGAGATGGCTCTGGCTTAGGAATCGCCCGATGCAGTGAAGCACCTGCTTCCCTTCTGGTAAGGAGGAAGAATAGCTGGGGGGAGGTTGATGGGCCATAATGGGAACTAGAACATTCTGAAAGCCTTGCTGGGAATTGGCAAATGCTCTGGGACTTTGAGGGCCTACGTATATTAATCTATTTAATTACCTTTTTGCCCAGCATCCTAAGCTGGTGAGCATTCTCTGAGTCTGTGAACACTAACTAAACCCAACAATGAATGATTATCTCATTCTCTTTTTTTTTCTTTCTTTTTTTTCATTGGTTGGTTTTTTAAATTGAACTAATTAAAAGCAAAGCCTCAGTTAAAATCTTGTCTTTTTCATGATAGTTGTAGTTTAACATTATTGTGTGGGTTTGATACTGCTTACAATAGCAGTGAAGCAGTCGTCTTTTATGGTAGCTATAAATCTCCATATTTTCCAGAGGTTAATGGAATAATAATAATAGTTTTAAGGCTCTCTTACTACCAGCTGTAAGTCTAATTTTCTAACAAGATGCTGCTAATGGTATTACTCTGGCTTCAGCAGTTTTCTTTGTGTCAGAGCCCCTTAGAGGGGCAGTAGATTCTTAGCCAGAGCTCTTGTTTTGGTCCTGTGAAATGTGGTTTTGTTGTAACAGTAGCTTGTTCTTAATAATTTTTATCTGCTTTATTAAGTTATTATTGTCTGGATTTTGCTACATAAATTACTTTTACGTTGCTGACAGCCTAACAGCATGTAGCTCAGATAGATCAGTATCCACAAACTGTCTCAACTGATCGTAAAGACATTACTCTCATTTCAGTGAGTACAGCATTTCCCTCACCAGCTGGTAGAATTTTGATTGTATTAAAAGTAAAATTCTCAAAACATTACATTACCTGAAAATTAATTCGAAAAACTATCCCCAAGAGTCTCGTTCATAGTCTGCTTCTGTGAAAAATAAATGGATGTGTTAGAATCTGCCTTCAGCCATAAGAGTTTTTGAGGCAAGTGATGTGTAGTGTGTTGGCCACATCTTGCTCGTGACCTTCCAGCTTTCACAGTTGCTCTTGGGCAGTCATTGTCTGGGTGCATGGCCCAACAGGTCTAAAAGAGAAGTAAAATGAAGCAGTATGAAGAGCAGGGCTATGGTCAGTTCTGTATAGGGAGATGAAAAGACATCTTGTGGGTCATGGTATCTGGTTGAACCCGTTACACAGTCTCAACTTTAGCTAGGTAGGAGGACATAGTATTTTTGACTGATGCTGGCTTCCATTTTCAGAGACTCGCTTTAACAGCCAGTGTTCCAGCAAGATTTTTTTTCAGTTTGTGATCTTTGTTAAAGACTCTGAGGAAGAGCAGATTAGAAATTACCAATGCATTTGGCACATACTGCACTGTTATCCTGCACCCTAAGAAAAGGATCACTGTAGCTGAGGATGCGACCAAAGCTTTCAAAGAATGTGTTCCTTCCTCCTCACTGTTGGAGGCTTTGTCTCATTCTGCAATAAAAAGTTCAGGATCCTCTGGAAATTCGGGTTATTGAACGTCTTTTCTCTCCCATAATCTGCATGTCCTTGAGTCTCGTTTGGGGGTGTGAACCAGGTGAGTTCTGACCTGTTTCTTTGTCTTTTGGAGTTGCTGCCAGATTGGCCTCAATGAAATGTGTCGCTTCACCGTCCTTTTAGGTGAAGATAGATCCATGTTTTTGCAGTTCAGTAACATCTGGAACTGGTAAATACTAAAGTAGGGAACTCATACCCCTGGCAAACTGACGGTGAGAAGAAAACCTGCCTGATGTGCAGAGCCAGCTCGGCCCTCTGCAGAGCTGCCTTTGCTTGCTCGCAGACGGCTTGCTCGCGCCATCTGCCGGAGCCTCCTGCTGGGAATGCTGTGGGGAAGCCTGGCTGCACACAAGGCAGATTGGGGAAAGAAAGGAAACGTGCCTGAAGCAGAGCGACTCGGTGTGTGTCATCGGGGCTGTGAGAAACCAGGTGGGAACAACCATCTCCAGGATGCATACAGTGTAAAGAATAATGAAAGGTTTGTTTGTGGTTGCATTAATTACGACCTTTCTGGTTGTTCTTAGGACACACAAAACTACTGAAGCCAGTTATATTTAGAACAGTGTACAAATCTGTATAATGCTGTTTTTTATGGCATGTGTGCATTTTTCTGTGCCGAAAATAGGACTCTGAAGGTGGTTCAGCCAAAGCTATATCAGATGATTACAAAGTGGATTAATTTTAAATGGTTTGCTAGTTATGGAAAATGGAAACTAAAGCATTGTTTCAAAAGTAGCAGGCCACAAAGTAATTTCAGTTATACAAGGGTGTTATTCTGTGCATTTTAGACCAGAACTCAGTGGCTACTGATAGACTTTGGGAACTTCTACAGCTCTCGTCACCTCTTTGGAAACTCACCTGCCCATTACATTAATCCTTTTTTCTTACAAATAAAAACAAAATGAAAATTTTATTCGCAAGGCAGCTTCTTATCTGGCACTCTGTCCTGTAAAGATTGCTTTGTATTACCTAAGATAAATGTCACAATATAGTTTGTTTGAACAACATACTCCACAGTGGGAGAAGCCAGCCTACACCAAAAATGCCTCATTTATGTTTTTGTCAAAATTTACACAAAATATAGAATTTCCCTTACAGAAACAAAATTTGTGATGCAGAATATCATTAAATTCATGCCTGTGCTCACATATGCCTTGGACAGTGCCTTACTGTCTAGTGGCATTTCCAGCTAGTTCATGAGAGTTTCATTTTGGTTACAGCTGGGTTGCAAGGTATTGGTTTGTTTTAAAGTAGCAGGAGTATCAAACAATGTCTCCAGGCAGTACCGTTTTTCTTGTTCCTGCTGTGGGTGAGTTACAGGTGTTAACCCCTCCTGGGATTTGTTTCCTTGTTTGCCAGCCTTGGCTCTTAAGTTACATGGTTAGAAAAGATTAGATGGCCTACACCCAAAATTGAACACTGAATACAAGCACTGCTTTTTCTGACATGGCTTGACCTTCTCATAATTGCTGCCATCTGGGGAGTGGTATCAACCTGCTCCCATCTGCTGTCATTGATTCTTCGAGTGGCAGTTTGACTTGTGAGGGGAAGGGGTATGTGACCTTATTGCCTATCAGCTAATGCTGGAGAAGTGAAACAGAAATACTGGCTTGGTTCTCAGGCTTAAACAGCTACAGACTTAAAATTTGGATCTTTTTACTCAAAGCTAAATTTTCAGAAAACCTTTACCATATCACTTTCATGATTATCTGTGACACAGCACTGTCACCTTTGGCAACCGGTAAGTCTCTAATAGGAATAAAGCCTGTAGTAGTCCATAGCAGCAAGCAGGCTTACTCAAGGGAATTAGGAATTAGCCTTTAGTAATACCCTGAGTGGACGTTTGCACATCCTCTACCAGAGCTGAAAGAACCTCTGCATGCTATGGGGAATACTTTGATTTTAGACTGAACTTTGTCTTGCTATGTCTAACTAACACACACCCCAAGGATGTGGTGCTTTCTTCAAGTCTAACAAGGTAGGTGCTTCTCATTTTTCTGCATTAAGGAAACCAGGAAGATAAATGGGTGCAGATTGGGTGCAGGTGAGAAAATAAATGTGGTTGTCTTTTCTACCACTGTTCTAGTGGCTGTTTGCTTGGGTCAAAGATCTTTTTCAAAGCAGAAAGCTAAAAAAGGCTCATTCTGCCTTCAGGGAGATGAAAGCTGCCTGTGGTTTTCTCACTAGAGGTGGTTATCACTTCCAGTGTGTCTTCTGATACCCCTTCATCCTAAGGAGTTTAAATCTGAGTGCTTTTTTTAATACGGCAATATTTTTATATATCAAGACATTCTATATCTTCTATTTAATAGAAGGTAGGGATTATTTTTCTTCAAAATGAATAGATGTTCATTTTAGCCATCTGACAGATGTTTGAGGAGAAGGTACAGAGGTACATGTATATTTTGCTATGTAGTTATTATCGAAGTTCAGGGGTTTCAGTACTCATTATACTTGTAGGACAAAACATTGCTGATACAGAACAGTAGAAGAAACACATGATGAATGAAAAATGCCTGATGCTGCAAGCATGATTCAAGGCAAAGATTCCAAATTAACTGATTTTTTTTGTTTCACTGTCATGATTTCTCTTCAGTGCTCCTTGATCTGAAGCAAAGGGATAGAGCTCTGAACATTTGCAGTTCATCTTACTTTACCAGCCACACTGGAATCTGTTATGGGCACAGTTACTTTGAGATGAATATGTAATGGAAAATCAAATAAGATCAATACAGTAGCTTTCTTCATACATGTATTGATTATGTGGCTGCTGAAATGGAGCTTGGCAGTGGACTTAGTCATCAGTTGGGCCTTGAGTGGCTGAGGTGAGAAATTGCCTACCCCTGACTGTTCCTGGGATGAGAGCTTGGGAGTTTTGCAGGGACTCAGTCAGTGCACGGCAGCTGGGAGGCACTAGTGAATGTGGATGTAGCAACTCCAAAGAGAGCTCAATGGCAGCAATAAAACCTCGGTCTTATGGTCATCTGCTGTAGTTTGTGAGGACTCACTCTTTTGCTGGGTAATCATGAACCTTGTGTGTCATAAATACAAACTACAGCTCAGACATTCTCTTTGCAGCCCTAGCTGCCAGTTTCAGAGGTGTCAATGGGAAATTCTTCAAAGTACCTTTCTACTTGAAATTTCATGTTAATTTTGCTGCAGAAATCTTGATTGATGTACAGTTTTCTGCCAGTAACAGGTTGAATGATACCAACATGTGCCTTCACCCTTTCGTCGGACCACACAAGTTTGGAAATTAAAAGTTCAAAGGCAAGTTGTGGGCAAACATAGGTCTTGCAAGAATCCATCTTCCAAGGACATCTTGAATAAAATATGGGTTAAGCTAAGCAAGAGTAATGCATTATCAAGGAAAGTGTCTGCAAATGGAGTCAATCAGGGATATAGTCATCAGGACTAATTGCCTAAGTATGTGTTCAAGGCTACAAATGCTTGCTTTCAGTCTTGTCTCCATTCAAGCCAGCTGTCAGACTTGCTGGAAACTGCTTGCAATCACAACTAATTTACAACCTTTTGCATTAAGCTGAGGCCAAGTTTTCATCTGAAAAATACCAGTGGTTCAAGTTGCCATATGACCATGTTTCTTCCTTGTTCAGTTTGGAAATTTTTTCATTCATAGTTACAACTAGATGTGTCCTGATAAAATAGGTCTTCAGTGTTAACTGAGTTCTGTTTAATCTGCTTATTCCCTCCAAAAACAAATGCCAAAAATCTGATTCAAACGTGTGTATGCTGAGAATTAGTTGGCTGCAGTGAAACAATGTGACAACAGTTTTCTAATTTAACAGTAGGCCCAAACCTACAGGTCCTGGAGAAGCCTAGCTCATATCAACTTCATTAAAGGTGGAATTCAGCCTACTGCTGAGGGCTGGCTTAAAGCCAATCTATGCTTAACTCTGCCTAAGTCCTAAAATATGCACTGCTTTTGTTTCTGAACCGTGGTAAATTTTATGTGGAGAATTTAACACCTGTAAGGATTGGGCCCCAAAAACTGTAGTAGTTGCTAAGGAGAAAAAAAATCTGAAATGTTCTATTACACAGCACAAAAGAATACTTCTTGATGAACTAGAATTTGTTTTCATAGTCAAGAAGTTTTCTTCATCTTCTGTCAAACCAGTCTTGGATTTCATTATTTACAAATTTTCTCTCAAGACATTACCTACTTATAAAATATTTCCTGAAGCCCTCATTTCATCGTAATTCTGTTGTTCTGGAGGACATGAAGATGAAATTTTTTGAGGACGTGGGGAAAGCTACTTTGGGTGCACTAATAATCAGGTATATATTGACTGGATATATGTGTATGTATGTTTGCAACTAAGTGGATGTGTTAATTTGAAATCTTGCACTTTTATCTGTTGAGACAGCTCGGTAAGTTCAGCAGCAGTAGCAGAATATGATGGTGACACATGGTACTCTGCCTTGCAGGCAGGGACTTTGCTGTTCTGGTGCTTCTGTAGTGGTGGCTGTGGAGAGGTTTGCACAGCCTGGTTTCGGTGGCACTTACACTGTGCCTTCAGTAAAACAATGTCTGATGTCAGCTCAGCGTCTCTGTTTCCCAGTTTTCCCAGGTATAATTGTTGGCCATGTTACATGGGGACACTGGACTGTGATTGTTTCCATGAGTAGAAAAGCAAAGGATTGTGAGGAAGCCCTGCCAAAACATGGTTTATTTCTGTGTAATTCCCCCAGTTCCCCTCTTTCAGTCATATGTTGATATTTTGATGAAAATTCAGACTAGAGACCCTGGAATACATTTTAATTAAGAGAGGTGAAGGAGAGAGGTCTGCAAAAATTACTGTTAGCAGCCAGGACTGAGATGGCAGCATGGGTAGTTCCTAAAGGTGTGCAGACTCGTAATCACATTTTCTAGAAAAGTGTGATGTATGCACGAGAAAGGGGCTTTCTGTGAGGAAGAAAATGCTTCCAGCTCCACCTCAGTCCCTGGACACAGATGGACAAATGCCATCACTTACTGGTTGGATAAGTCATGGTTCCGTGGTGCTCAGCAGAAACCACAAACCCCAAACACTTGTGCGGTGAGCTGTGATCATAGTGCTCAGGGGCCGATGCAGGGCAGCAGTGGGCTGGGACAGTGCAGTTAAGCAGTCACCAGCTGCTGTGCTCATGGGCAGGGAAGCACAGTGGTTATGCTGTTCCTTCTTGGAGCTGCCACAGCTCAGAGCTTCCTGTCGTTTGCAGTCAGAATGGAACACTGCTCTGCCAGCCAAAGGAAGGCTGTCCCGCGGCCTGCAAGGCATCTTTGTGGTGGTGTGCAGGGTGTCTCTTCTGGAAGCTCTCCGTGCTGCTTTGCTCAGACAAAAAGTTAACTGCCTAAAAGTGAAGTGGTAGAGTCAAAGAGTTTTGTAAGTCAAACAATATAGTTAAAAAACCTGTTTAAAGAGTTTTTCCTTTCTGAAGGCACCTTTAAGTCAGTGTTGCAGCAATAATCGTGCTAAAGATTCATGTAGCTGCAGTCTAGATTGTCTGTTCCAGGTAGTACATATTTTACACTCCTGAGTTTTTCCCAGCTTAGTGAGTAAACATATAGTCTTAGCTGACTGCAAAAAGATTAGTTTACTTCAGTGGGCTTAATCTATGACATAGACTAATCTTGGTGTGATCCTATTACTGCAAGGTCAGCTGGGATTGTAGTGTTTGATTGTCTTGCTTTGCTCATTTGATTCCAGCATTCGTGGTTTGGAACGGTTTTGTCTTTATTGGTATCTCTGCAACTTTGTAGTCAGGAGAGAGATGGCTGACTCATGTGATCCCGACTTTGAAAAGATTAGGATATTGTCTGTGAAGGAGGGAAAAGAGAAGTCCTCATCCCATCGTGTATCCCTCATCAGTGTTACTTTTTGAAATTTAAGTCACGGTAAAGAAAGTCCACCATCATTTGTCAGGTCTCTGAAGATCTGTGTGGCAGGAGTTGGTCAGCTGGAAGGTATTGCTGTAATAAATGTTCCTGGCAGAAATGGAGAGCCTGCCACTGATGGAGCTGCTAAAGGTGGGAGTTCTAAAATTGCTCCTGGACTAAGATCTAGGCAATAGGTCTGTCACAGGTAACTTCCCTTTGCCTCTCACCGTCAGGGGGCATGGCAGGCTGGTGGCTCTCAGGTCTGGGTGTTGCTGGTAGAGGATTGATCTGTAGCTGCCCAGAAGCTGTTTGTTTCCAGTGATTAAGTTGGCACATCTCGGCACTGAGTGTGAACTGCAGCTGATGTCATGATCAACGTACAAGAGTGATGAGGTGCTCCTCAGCCTGTGCGTGAGACTATGTGGTGGTGTCTTTCTCTGGCATGAGCACCACAGCAATTCCTGTTGGCAAGCCCCAGGAAATCAGTGAAAACCCTAAGGGGCTGCCCCCTTCTTCTACATAGGTTGGCAGCAAAAAGCACAGTTGCTTTTTTACCTAGTGCTTGGTAGGCAGATGGGAGCAATGGATTTTTCTCCTAATTGGTGTTTTCAAATCTCCTCCAATTTAATTAGGTTTCACGGCTTTAATGTACCTTTCTTAAAAAACACTGGTCAACAGGAGGTAAAACACTACAATCAGAAAACATGCAGCATCATGACCAAGCTCACTGGGATGTCACAGGACTCTGTGAGTTTGGCAATGACAATAAATAGGGACCAGCATTACACTGACAGGTGCTAAGCTCTGTCAGACGAGGCCACCTAGAACTGATCTATTGCTTGCTGATGTGTGCTAGAGTTGTTTCCGGACTGCATCATCTGTCATGGGTAAATTTAACTGAAATAAAGAAACATCTAAGTGGTAGAGTTATAATGCAGAGAAGGGGGATCATAATACTATGTTTGTATTTCTCCTCTCTTTTCTTTCTTCTGGTGATGAACTATGAAGTGTTTGGGTTTTGTAGCCACCCTTTTTAAATTAGCATCCTTGGGAGTTCAGCTGACGTTTCCCTTTCTCTTCTCTTCTGTAAAATTCCATTAACGTTGGGAAAGTACTTAAAACATCTTGCAAAACTTTGAACCCATTACCATAAAGAACTGTGGGCTTGTCAGTACAGCTGAGAATATTCTTCAAAAATGTAGGGATTGTTTGCTCAAGCACTTTGCAAACCATAATCATACTTGTATCTGTCCAAGAACTCCAACTGAATTTACAAATATAATGGAATTCAGTGTCTTCGCATAGGTTTATATGATTGCTTCTTTTATTAAGGTAGAGAAACCAAGATATTCAAGATATGGGGTGATTTGTACATGGTCCCATAGAAAATCAGGGACAGGAAGAGAATATCTGATTCTCAGTCCCTTACTTTACATTGAAACCTGTTCTACATCTTTGTAGTTATCTTGCAGCTAACTCATCCTTCATATTGTCTTGTTCTTCTGGCACCGAAATGTATTCATATGCACATTTCTGGGTTTTCTCTAGGTTACAGTTAGCACTATTGATAACTGGTCCAAATTTATTTTGTGTGTTTTATTTACTTTTTTCACTTGAAAAGCATTTTTCACAATCAGAACCAACATGAGGGTGTACGATACCAGTACATCAGGGTTTAGGAAAGGTCACTGGCCGATTAAATTCCTTTTCATACTGAGAGGTTTTTAAACCTCTTCTGGACAATTAATTGTGAGTAAAGATGAACATATTTGACCTTTCCCACATGCCAGTGTATTAAATATTAGCCATGGTTATACTTCCGGAGGGAGGACGGACAATACTCCATGAGACAATCCTGCGCTTTCCCAAGGAAACACACGCTGCAAAGCAGCACCAGGTGGCGCCGGTGGCACCCGAAAGTGCGTGAGTGGGAGGGGCTGAGTTTAGGGGAGTGGGAGCACTTCCCTTCGATCCCACCCAGTGGGGAGCACTTCCCGTGGATCCCACCCAGTACATGGATCCCACACGGTGGATGCAGGATTGGGCATTCTGTGCTTGGGACTTTGCAGCCGAACCCAGTGCTGTGAGTTAGAGAATTGATACATTACCAGAGCATCTCGGGGAGGTCTGTCCTTCCCTGTCTTCAGAATTGATAACAATTCAGTTATCTCCTAGTAAGAACCAATTGCTTCTTCTACCTCGGGAATGATGAAGCACAGTAGGAAGCTTTGTTTCATCATTTAGTGTGTTGAATATTAGCAGAGTTTCCAGCACATCTGCTCTTCAGATGTTTCTTGGTTACCCAAGCAGAGAGCAGGTTTTTTGTCACCAGCTGCAGATACTGGCTTGTAGCGGGAAGCAGAAATAAGCATCTTCCAGAGCTACAACCTCATTCTTTTAGTTTTCAGATCAGTGGAGTTTTGTGGGTTAGTATCCAGTGGGGCAGTTCAAGGCTTCCATGTTTACTTGTCATTAAATTACTCATTTTGCTTATGTTCTAATTTTTCAATTCTCTCTTTTTCTTCACTACCCTTTCAAGTCCTCTGTTATTAACTAAGTAAGAAACATTCTTTCTTAACTAAGTAAGAAACATCCTTTCTTGCAGCCTTTAATTGCTCGTAGATATGGAAATGTTCAGGATTTATTTAACTAGCTTTGTTTGAGACATGATAATGCATTGACAAAAGTGGTGTATTGAATACTGAAATGATAATTTTACTCAAATCAAATTAAATGAAGACAAAACCTCATGTAATACTTCTGAGATCCTGTCCTCATTGAAATCTAAGTCAAAACCCCATTTGCTTTTAACCTTGTAAGGCTGAAGCTGATTTCTGCCTGTGTTTATGCAGTATACATTAAAGTCACCCAGCCTGAATCCCATCTTTAGTGGGGGAGCCACCAGCAACGGCACTGGTTCTACCTCTGAAATCAGTCTGGTTTGCATTTTGGGTCTAGGGTCACCCTGCTCACACCCAGGAGGCTCCCAGCATCTTTCCAGTCTGCCCAGCTCAACAGACTCTTGGTGGTGCTCCACTCTGGCTCCAGTTTGTGGTTTGCAATAACAGTTAGCATTCCATTTTTATTACAGAGCAAAAGTAACTGTATGGATGTACGGACAATTTCAGACTGTTTTGGACATAGGAAAAAACATTCCAAACAGTATTTAACAGAAAATATTTAAAGGCATTTTATTTATGACGTGTGATTGTTTGAATAGAAACAGAGTGCGTGGAAAATAATGAAAAAAATAGGGAAAATGAAGAAAAAATCTTGACCTGATTATTCAGACAAACTGATCATAATGGTCATCCGGGGTGAATACTCTGTCAGTACTTTATAAATGTTGTCAGGCGAGGCTAACACGTGTTTACTTTAGGAGAAGGAAGTGCTTTGTCGCATAGACAAGTTTAGCTCCAATGAGAAGTCCTTTCTCAGGGCTGATGATGCATAGAAAATGGAAAAAGATTCAGTAAAGCTGGTTTGTAAACTAATCACATAAAGACAGTGTAATCCTTTCTGTCATCTAATTTATTACTATGACTATGAGGACTGCAAAGAGTTATGGTTTTCTATCTGTCTAAAAGGGAAGTCACTTCCAAGTGTGCTGAGACTGAACATCATTGTAATTAATTTGTTGTCATTATCCTTAAAGTAGAAGTGAAATCATAGAATGTTTTTAGAGGCTTAGCTTTGTATTCAGAGTAATAATCTGATTATTCTGTTTTAGTATCCCTAAAACAGTTATGAAGTTCAGTCTGCATACAATCTTTTCTTATTATTACATTCGTAGTCCTATTTTTTAGAATTCAGGTTTTTACTTCCCCATGTTTTAAAGCAACACAAGTCAAGAAATCAATTTTCTTTTCTTAGCTTGGAAGACCTATCCATTTGCAGAATCCTAGGATGAGACAAAGGCCTGATTTGTCAGACTGCTCCCAAATGGTTCTAAATGTGCCACCAGCTCTTTCAGCTTGGTTGGAAGTTGAATGTGATGCCATAGTGAAGGAATCCAGTGTCCTGGTTTCAGCTCTGCCTCTCTGAGAACTGCAAGAAGCTGTCACTAGCTCTCTCATTCCATTAGTAGGCAATTTGCATGTGAAGTAAATTATTGTACATGGGGCCACGGCATATAATATACCATCGAGGCTTTAGTTTTCAGAAATACCCATTAACCATGAGCTAGATCTCCATAGATGCCAAGATCGAATTAGATAGTCTTCTATGCTGGATAAGGGCCTTTATCTGCTTCAGTTTTTGAACAGTCATGTGAGGCAACAAGAACCTGAATTGAAGAAAAGTGGCAGCTTCCATTTGCTATTATAGGAGCTGTTGCTTTTTCAGCGTTTTTCAGAATTAGGTCAGGAACTGTCTGAGCTTAAGCAATCAAAATTAGTGAGTGTCCTATCAATATTGGAGCCTGTACCCAATTATACTGTTCCTTATCTGTAAAATTATGTTGGATTTCTGTTATTATTCTGGGTAATATTTATAGGGGGAAAAAAAAAAAGAGAGCACAAGCAGAAAATTATCTTAATGTGTGAAGTATAGGTCTGTTATTTTTTCCATGGAAGGTATTATCTAATGACTTCCTGACACGTGGTGCCTATCAAGTGCTACCAGACCACGAGCAATTAATGGATGAGGAAATGTGCAGCCCAGACAAGCTGGGAGCAGTGACTGGTTTTCTCCTGGAAATCAACCCTGCCATCAGACTGGCGGCAGGGGTGAGGAAACCAGAACCCAACTAAAAGGAAAAAAAGGTCTTTGTCACACCTGGAGGTTCATGCTTTGTACGCCACACAGATCTCAGCCGCTCCCTTATTTGTTAGAGAGGAGAGTGCTTTGCTTCCCAAGGGTGCTGAAGTTCAGGTTTTTAGTGTTCAGGTCACTTGAATGTTAAGATGGAAAGTGCTGCAGAAATAGCTACCAAGTTGTGGGCAGTGTAATCGAAGCATAATACACTGTCTGTTATGGGCAGGGACAGATGAATGCACATAACATTTTGTGCTGTCCTCAGCCATCATTTTCTTGTACTGCTATCTTTTCCATCCCAGGTAATTTCAAACCAGGGAAAGAAACCAAGTAACTGAGTCGCATTAATCAGAGATGAAGTCTCTGCTAATATAAGCTAGAGCTTCTTGTGATATTGTTTGAAAACACAGGAGTGTCAAAAGTGCAGTGCTGGACAAATTTTCCTATAAAAATGCTCTCCCAACACCATTTTCTGTGATGTGAGGTCTTCATTTCCATTTCTAATGTAACACCTACTCACTGAGATGGAAGCTGATTGTGCTTTGAATTGTTGTGTGCTGCCTGTACAAGCCTTTAATGTACTCAGGAAGGGGAAAGGAGCCACAGAGCTCCAAGAGAACTCCCTGTGGTGTTCTGTGGTCAAATGAAGCCCATCCAACGACAGTTGCTCAAATGTTAATACCAATGATCATGTAACCACATGGAAAATGGTTAAACAGCTGGCAGCTAGCCCTGTCTGTGCAAGAAGTCGTCAGCTGGTTCAGCCTGCTGTTCAGTGGGCTTCTGCCTGCTGTAAAACTGTTCTGATGTCTCTGAGGATGCTGTAATAAAGCAGGATCTAAGGAACACCCTCTATCACAAATTCAGACTCTTAAGTTATTTGTCTGTGCTTCAATTCAGCACATTCTAAACTGCTAAGGTGAACACAGTTTTTTTGTTTTTTATTTTCAGTTTGAATACATCTTTGTAGCAAAATGTGATAGAGAATGGGCCCATAAAGTGTAACATCTTTGATACCCTGGAAAATGGGCTAGAGTGCGCTTGTAGGAAATTTGCAGCTATACTGAGAGGGGAACACAGCTGGAGGCTGTTTCTCTAATGAGCTGGAGGAATTGACCAACACAAACATAAAAAATTTTACTAAGCAATTGCAAAGCCCCTGTGTCAGTAGGACCTAGAATCCCAGTGAACAGCAAATTGAAGGTGAGTCAGCAGAGTGCCCTTGCAGTGTTGAAAGCTGTATTAGCGAGAGAGAAATGTCTGTTCCCTCTGATTGGTACTCAGGAGTTTGCATCTGGAGCACTGTCTTTATTTTGAGAGCCCCTTAGTACAGGACTGACAGATATCTTTGTAGGGGCCCTTGGGACGACGGTGGTTGGAGTATGGAAGCCCCAGGTGTAAAGATAGGCTGGAAGAGCTTGTTCAGCCTGGGGAGGAGGGGGCCAAGGAAGAATTAAGTTGTAGACTTCCACTAAGTAAAGGAGTGTTACTGGAAAGCTGGAGCCAGATTCTTCTCATAAGTGCAGAAGGAAGAAACACTGCAGCAAGGGAAATTCTACAGGGACGTAATGAAAAAATCCTCACAGTGGGGAATGGTGGAGCACTGTAACAGCTTACCCAGAGGACTGGAAACAGTGTCCTTGGAGGTTTTCAGTGTTCAGGTGGGTGAAGCCCATGGCCACTTGATCCAACTTTTAGGTTGTCTCTCCTTTGAATGGGAGGTCAGATTAGGTGAGCTTCACAAGTTGCTTCAACTTATTTTTTCTATGATTCTTCAAATATAGGGAAGCTGATGGTTGATCACCTCCAAGGATGAGATGACAGTGTGACCTGGTGGGTTTCTACTCCCTCAGCAGGTTATTGATATAAGATTACTGGTATATGTTTTGTTATTTACCAGCATGGGTAATGATCAGTGCGGATTATTTCTAATATGTGAGAGTGCTCACATGGGCACCAATTTACAGGCCCACTGGCACAAACAGAGGTTATTTGTTTATCTTTTCTGTCCACATCTCATTATTTGTTTCAAATTTTCTTTAAACTTGCTGTTTTCCTTGCAAGAGAAGGAGAGGGGGCAGACAGTTGGTAAATAAGAAAGGCTCTAGAACAGAGAAACAGACAATGCTGAAGTAAAAGTACGACAAAGTGGCCCACAGTCTTCCTCAGAGTTTAGGTGTAGAATTAACTACGTGGAATTTCTTTTCTCTAGCTGTCACCTGCCAGTCACTTGCTGAGTTTTTGTGTAAACTGTTAACATTTTTAATCCAAATATGCTCTTGCGTAGGTTGCTGCAGCAGTGCTTTGAGGATATGTAGTTTACGGAAGAAGTCGACTCTTCGCCCAGCAGTCCCCAGTGACCTCCAGAGTGCTCATTCTCATGGTAGGCAACCAGCACTGAGCAATATTCTGTCTGTGCTTTGTTTCAGGAAAGCCAAATAAAGAGTCAAGAACTGTTAAGTGCCTAATGGACCCTAGTCTGGTTTTTCAGTTAAACACATGACTCTTAAAATTTTCTTATTGTATCAGAAATGTCAAAGGACATCAAACCAGCATGCTTTTTTTACAGAAAACATTCTTTTAAGACATCCCATTTTAAAAAAGTGCTTTAAGTTTTTGTTTTATAATCCACTGCCTATGAAAGAAACTTGTGTTAGTTTACTACTCATATTAAGCGCGAAGTGAAGGAAGGCCTAATTCTACATGTCTTTTACATGTAGGTCTTTACACAGGTCTAAGCCTATCTTACCCCTTCCTGTCAGTGTAAATAAAGTTCATTGGATTATGGACTGCTGCTTTCCATATTTAGTTTGACTACCAGGGTGAGTGGAAACATTTTAGCTGACATGATGGACTACAGATGAAAGCTTTAAATCTATTGCTTTTTGTTTTAAACTAACATCAAACATCTCTGATGTGATGTCATAGAATACAGCTGTATTCTATGACAGAATAGAGATGAACAGCAAGAGCAATGCTGGTTTTTTTTTCTTTGGGCTGAAACATCTACAGTTGTCTCTAACCAAACTATTCACTTTTTTAAAACACATTGTGTTAGGGCCTTTGGGACGTGGATCTGTTCATGACTGCAGATGTTAAATTCCTGTGGTGTGGTATCAATAAGATGTACAACTACTTATGTCTTAGTGTGTTACTTCTGTGTACTTTGAAATGCATGCATCCTGCTTTTCCCAGAGAGCCGGCTGTCAAGGACCTTGACAGTAATCTTGCAGACAGTGTGCCTGCACTCTGCTTGTTCCTTTATGGGGGTATATGCTCTAGTTTTTTCATAATCAGAGGCTGAACAATTTGATTTCATTACAAAACATGGAGAATGATGGACAGATGTGTTGTTTCATGGACTGTGCCATTTCAGAACCAGTTTAAGAATCTTTCACTTCCATACTGTGCCAAATACTCATTCGTTGTCCGACAATATCCTGTGGCAAGAGAGTACTGTGCTTTCCTCCCCCTGTGCTGATTTAGACCACGTGGTTACACAGATCTGATCCAGGCCACAAAAACCATTGAATCAGCTCAACTGATGAAGCAGAAAACTCCAGTATGAGACAGGAACCTTCATAATAACATTTGTTTTAAAAGGTTTCCTAATGTGAGACTACACTCCTAAAACCACAAGGTTTTTTGGAGAATCTATTAAACTTGTGCTTCTCAGTCTCAGAGCTGTTGAAAGGGCCAGCATGGTGTGTGTTTCTGTTTCCCAGTCTAGTGGAAATGGCCCATGAAGCATTACATAAACACAGTGGAAAAAAGAACATCAGCTTGGTTGCCTGATTTTTCAGCTGGGGTTAGTAGTCAGCAGCTTCTGTTGCACTGATTGCTTTCATCTGGCTCTTGAATGCAAACATCCCTTTGGTACTGATGACTTGTAAAAATCCAGAGTGGTCCTTAAAATACACCAAGAACAGTTATAGGGAGATCAGGCGTCTTAAAATCACAGATCCAAAGGGGCTGAGTTGATTCCTTGCTCACATTCTACACTATGTTTTGAAGAACAGATTTGTTTCCTGAAGAGTATGTCCCTGTTTTTGTTCCTGTGTTTACCAGAACAACAAATTTGGTGCATCTCTGTGTATCAGTCTCTTCCAGATTTTGTTTTAGGTTTTCAGTACAGTTTTTTGTGCCTCCTCTAATCAGCTGCAAGCAGGCACCTGTGCCAGTCTTATTGAGGGACAAAGGGATGAACCTAAAACAAAGACAATAAATAAAATGCATGATCCTATAACTAAATCCTGGAAATTAGTGGTGCTTCTGACTTAACTTCACAGTTACAAATCAGCCCTCCCTGTGTATTTTTCTGAAATGGATCTCTGTTTTCTCAGTGCTATCATCCATTTTATTTTTCTAAATGAGACTCTGGAACAAATTCCTGGTGGATGTCTTCTGGAGCCAACTAGGTGTTTCGTAGTCAATAATTACTTCACTGTTCTTTTAAAGAGCCTTGTCTCTTCCACATTTGTTTTTTATCCTCTTCTAACTACCTCCTTTTGCTCTCACTCTGCATACTTAGGCAGAATAGTACAGAACAGATACATGGACATACGCGTGAGAATTCATGAAGATAATGCACACCACACCTTATCTACCCTCATTCTCTAATTAATTAGAATCTAACTGATGATCTTATGGGTTGTTTGCTTTTAAAACCTTGTCACTCTCATCCCGGGGCCTGGTGTAGGCACACTTGCCATCAGCAGTTATCCTTTAGGGCTCCACCAGGCCTCTAACCCATGGTCTGCTGAGGACCATCTGCTCTTTTCATGTGCCTTTCTACTGATACCAAAACAGTTTCCATCTGACTGCCCTGTGCTTTGCACAAATAAAAACCTTTCGGGCTGCTGCTTCTAAAGTAGATTTACCTTCAATCACCATTTATTAAATCTCTGTCCATTAAAAACCATAGCTTGCAGAAGCTGTGTGCATTAAGCCTGATTATAGAGTCAGTAGAGAAGAGGGAGGGGGCCAGCAGTTGCTGTCAGTGTATTGCCTTGTTTTTCTGCTTGGCTGGCTGCTGGTAACACTTGTGACAGGGTGCATATCGGAACAGGAGTCTCATCATTTGGCTTTGATTTTGTTCTATGCATTTGTCTCACCTTATATTTAAGCTGTAAATTAATGATTATTGGCTTCAGGAAAAAACCTGCTCAGACTACATGACTGAAATCAGGGTTTTCTTTGATGCTGGGGTACTAGTTCCGTTATGGAGGGGATTAAGAAAGGAAAGTTCACAGGTTCCTTACGGAGGATGAGTGGCTCCTTCAAACGCACTTCATTTAAAGGCTCAGCATCTGGATCACAGAGGGTAAGTCTACAATTACCCAAGTAGTACAGCCACAGGGAAACAGCTGGAAGCACTGTTTGGCCCTCTTGCTTTTAACAGCTGGTACTGTTGTAAATGAGAACTATTCCCTTTGTGCTCATTTAAGTCTCAGAGGTATCAGTCGTGTTCATTGCACTGGTTCTAACAATGAATCTTATTCATGTTACAGGAGTCCTTTCACAAGTTCCTGTCTTAAGGATCTTTGGGTTAAATGTCACTGTACAGGGCTAGCCTGTAATTACTCCTACCCATACTCAAAATCACATTTTGATGACTATTGATAGTGTTTGTCACCAATATAGATGCAGTAAATGAAGACTGGTACGATGTATACAAGATTTTGATGTGATTCACTGAACTACAGATGACAGGTTCTATGGGAAATACAGTCTGTGGTTAGAGTTATTTGCTGTGTAGGTTATGAATGAAAAAGGAAGGCAGGAGAACGAAGACATGAGTGATTGCTTTATAATGTATGAGCTCACTGTTGTTATCATAAGCTTGCATGTAGTAAAGGAATAGTAAGAATTCGGTTTTTAACTGTTTTCAAGCTGTTAAGGGAATTTATGTACATGTTCATGTTCTATCCATGGATTGATAGACTCTTTTACAAAAAATATAGACTTACTTCAGCTCAAAATTGTTTCGATTCCAGCTCAATTGGCCTTTTTCAAATTGATTCTATTCAAATAATGAGAAATAGTTTTTGTCTACTCTTCAAACCCCTGCAACCTTTTACCTCTAATTTCTGCTGATTGTCATCACAGTGTTAGAGTCAGATTCTAACTAAAGGGGTGAAAGGAAGTTTCAAGGAATATATAAACTGAGAGAAAAATGTCACACAGGCAACTAAGTATGTATTAAAACGTTTCCTTCTTTGAGAAGATTGCTCTATAGCATGTGAAATATTGGTCATAGTCATCTGTGATTGCAAGAGAGAATATGTCTGGGTTTGAGGGACTTCTTCAGCAGAGACTGATGGTCATGGGCCATCACCAGGGGAATTCCAAGCACCATCTCAGTATAAAGTAATTTACAGATTTACAGTGATGGTTTTTATGTACTGACTGTGGACCCTGGCCCTTTTCTCTGCTGGAGATTGTCAGGCTGCATGTAATACCTGCATTACAGGCCCAATTACAGACATTGAGTGCTAGATTAAAAAAAAAAAAAAAAGAATGCTTCAGCTGTAATTTCCTTGGCACCGGGGCCAAGGCTGAACATTCGGAATCAAAACAGAAGGTGTTCGCAGTGGGTTCAGTTTTTCCTCCTCTGATGGATGTAAAGCAAAGTGGCAAAATGAAATGTCAGCTAATACTTAGCAAGTGTTACTTTGGGTAACTTTGCCCATTACTTGCACAGTTGTTTCCCGGGTGCCTCATGACTAACCAGGCTGCTGTCCAAGAATCTTGCATTGCATGAACAACTGTGTATTGCTTGCTTTGTCACCCAGGTGACTTCCAGCTTCATAGGCTGGTAGTATTAACTTTATTTATTGAATAATAGAAGGAAATAATGATAAAGGAAGTTGAAAAGGATTTCCCCTTTAAAATGTCCCCAAGCCTGCTTTGATACTGCAAAGCATACAGCATTTTACTTCTTGAATGGAATAAAATCAAATACCCAGGCAAAAATGGCTTAATTTTGTTCCACTAATCCCATAGGAAAGACTAGAAGGAACACAATACAGATTTTGTTTTTCTTATTATAAGAAAATATATTTTCTTATTATAAGAAAATATAATATTTTCTTATTATAAGAAAATGTTGCCTTTCAAAAGCTGAAAATTCCTTTCATGGCTTGCTTATTTATTATTCCCTTTTCATGGCTTGCTATTTTAGTCTTCCTAATTCTTTTGGTGTTTATTTGCTTTACTGTTCATTTCAGAAACAGAAACTTTACCTTTTGTGAAAAAAAAGTTATTAGAGTTGATTAAAAAACTAGATTTTTGTGCTTATGTAATAGGGAGTGTTACTTCTGCCAGAAATTATGTCGGTTGGTTCTCTAAGGTCAGTAGCACACTGTCATCATCCAGGCAGATGAAGTGCTTGTCTCTGGCAGTCGGGATATCTCGAGGCAGGAAACTGGGCACTGTTGTTTTGTATTGACTGTTAATTTTTGCTAATGATAGAGCTGAAAACAGGAATTTAAACTGGTCTTGAAAGTGTGTCCCCTGTAGGGGTGTAGTGCTTCAGGATACATCTGGAAAACCTATGGAGGCAATAGTTAAAGCCATGTGATGTAGCCAAGCATTGAGGTTTCTAATGAAAATTTCACCTACTACTCTAATCTTTTTCCCTTTTGCCACTTTCACTCTTGCTTTTTTCTGAGGAATGTGTAACTGTGTGTGGTCCTGGCCCATGATTTTAACTTCCAGTTTTTACTGCAGTAATGCTGGATACCAGGACTACTTAAAATGTGTCCTGCTCAGCTCTTTACTCTGCTTAGCTTTCCTGTGTAGTCCCCTGATTTTGACAACAGCGCTGTAGAGGAAGATAAAATTTTATTTCCTGAGCAGTTTTACAAAACCACCTGTTGCTACTTGCTGTGCAATTAAAGGTGTAATTCTCTCCGTCAACAGAGAATGCTCTAAATGAAATGCGAAACCCATAATGTCTAAGAAAGGAGTGTCCTTGTGTGTCTGTGTTTTGGTTTTGTGCCTTGTAAACATCTCAGTTTATTAACAAAAAGTGCAGCTTATCTGGGTGCACATCACTGGTCTGTCGTTCCCACTAATGGGAATTACTTCAAATTACTTTTCTAGTACTAAACAATGCTTTCATCTCTGCTTGCTATCTCCATGGACTTGATCTAAATGTCTTTAAAATGTACCTACTATGACTCATTTTCTGTTCCTCTGAAGAGAAAACCATTTTATTGAAACAGCTTTACTCTGCATTTATTTCTCTTTGCCTATAATTCTTCCATGCTTGTAAATTCTCTGCGATTATCTGTATAAGGGTATATTCGGTACAAGCCTTCCAGATGCTCAGATTTAAGCTTTTATAGAACCACTAATGTATTTTATCACTGTCTCCTTCCTGGCTAACAAATGTGGTACAAGAAATTACAGTAATGCCTAACAAAAAATTTAAAGACTATTTTATCTAAATGTAGTAGACAACTTTAAAAATCTCAACAGCACTGCTATAGAAAGTATAATGGATCTCTGTAATTTTTTAAGGTAATACAGTATTGCCCAGTGGTTTATTGGAAAAGCTTCCATGGATTACAAAGGAGAAAAGATTATTAGACCTTCAGACTAAGGCAAATAACTTGTCCTATGTTTTGTAAGTGACCAGACAAACCAGTGATGGATACATTTTCTTAGATTAGAGAGAATGTAGCTTCTAGGCAGAAAACAAATTTTGTCTCCTCTTTGAGTCACTGTTTTGACCTGTCTTAGCATTTGTTAATGAAGCTTGAAAATTCATATGAAATCTCTTGAAGTGAGTTGCAGTTGTTAATCTTAAATTGTATGTTATGTGTGCTTTCTTATCATAATATTAAACTTCAAATAGGGAAAAAAAGACTAACAAGATTAATTAACTTTCTGCTTCTAAACTGTTTGTCAAACATCTGTGATTTCCTTCAAATGGCATACCTTCTGATGGTTTAGGTTTACGATGGTCATAGGTATATTTGGAAGTTTTCTGGAACTGGTTGATAGTGCAGTTATGGTTAAATAGATCCTTTGGTAACTGTGAAATAGTTTTCATACTCATTCCTTTTGAGAGTTTCAAATTTTTCCCCCCAAATTTTTGCTGTGATTAAGACACGTGCCAATATTTTAGTCAGTGGCTCAAAAGATAGAAGTGCTGTATTTTTTACATTTTGGGGAGTCAGTTGAGTGATGGAAGTGAGAAAAGTACTGGGACATAATAAAATTCATTTCTGAGTATGTCAGAGCAGGTTCTATATCTTCTTTACTGTTCAAAAAAAATAACAGGGCAATAATTAAACTCTTATCACAGGCAGACTTTCATGGCCATAAAGGGGAATAGAAGCAGACTCATGTCTGAAGAACAGGCCAGCAGGTTATCAGTTGCCCCTTCTCAAATGAACAAGGACTGTACTTAGCAGGCTGTGCTCTGGCACAAGCTCACGAAGTGAGACACAGCAGCACAGCCTGTGCTCCTCTGTGTAATGACAGAAGGGAATGTCAGAGTGGAATAATCTCTATCAGAGTAGCTGTGTTTTTAAGAGAAACTGAAATACATTACATTTGGGTGTATAACTTTGTCCAGTTTTGAGAGATCTTTTCTACAGAGAGCATTCTGCAGCCTCTGTCACTTCCCTGCCCTGCTGAATCAAGGTGAGGGAAGTGAATCAATCACTAAAACACCGAGGCTCTTCAGTGTCGATTGGGTATCGCAATGTCCTTCAGCAGCCTGGATAGGAGCATGGTGAAAAATGTCTAATAGAGTATGTGTTAGACAGCACCAGCTGATCTGAATAGGAATTGGAAATAAATCCCTTAACACCCTAAGCAGGATGCACAATTGGCCAAGCAAGTTATAAGGCTTTGTTTTGCTGTAACACACCATCCAAAGGAAGAATATCAGTACAGGAGAGGATTTGTCCAGTTTGAAATGTAGAACCAAAAGGTTCTCCTTGGCATGTCCATGACCTTTTTCTTGACATCCTGTTTCGTCTCAAGACAGACAGTGCAAGGTATGGCTTTTAGGAATCTCTCTGTTGTCGGGAATTGTTCCTAAGGACTCAAGTCTCTGTTCTGCAGGAATGACTCATCCAGCGTAGTCAGGCACGCGGCATTGCAGTAAACCCTGTCCCTACAAGTCAGTGCATTGCAGACATCCAACAGAAGCAGATGGTGTGTGCATACAGTGAGTAATATCCAATCTGTAGCACGAAGGAAAGGCTACCATAAAGGCATGGAAGCTTTCTGCTCAGGATAGAAGCATGGAATCAGTGACAAGACCTCTTGCACTGTGTAGCTGTTAAAGCCTCATATACCTCTACCCAAAGTGCTGCCTATGTATGACTGCTATGTCACTCACCTTCCAGCAAGGTGAATGTCATGAGTTTTGTGGGAGCTTTTTTAGTTTAAGCCCAAATATTTGGCAAATTCTTAAAACTGATGCTAACTGTTACTTACTAGGCAGATCTCATAGAACATCTGCGTGTCTGGGCAAATACTGCATAACCCCCAGAGTTTACAGCCAGTGCAGCCTGTCCCCCAGTTGGATACATGCATGACATGACATGAGTTCTGTACAGAAGCCATGGACTGAATGTCAAAGTCACCTTGTGAGTTATGGAATAATGATTTTTACTTTTCAGCAATTTGCTGCTGTTCTGTTCAACAGTTTATATTCACTTCTGGCAACTGTGGGACCTACATGCACCTGTGTCTTTTGCAACTGTGCTTTGCTGTCCGTTTCCCAACATGAATTCCACCTAGTCTCACAAAAAAACCTGCCATAGGTGCTTGGTTCATGCTGACCCTCTTGCTAGTTCTTGCTTACAGCATCTCTCCAGTGACAGACAGACTCAAACAAGCCTTATGCAGCTCTGAGTGGAGAAAAATGGGAACAGAAAGCCTTGAGCAGTTTTCACTTTGAGTGTAGTTTTGTTGAAGGAATCTGTCAAGGGTGAATACTTACTACAAACTGAAGCAAATGCTCATGAATACTGAAAAGCTCTCTCTGACTTTCAAACATAGAGAACAACAAGTGCATATTAGAGTGCTTCTGAAGTGGATCATTTTACAGTAGCAGGAGATGCAGAATGTGACTGTAAGAGGCCTAGAAAACACAAATGTGAACAAAGGAAGAAACAATTTTTCTGGAAGGTGATATTAGTTCATGTCTCATGTAGCAATAGTAGGTTAGTTGATCTTGCAATGAAAGATATGGATTGGGGTATTCACTGCTTTCCAGTCCTAAGTTTGAAGAACCTGCCACTGCCTGAGTGAACAGAACCTTTCTGGTGCTTTTTCATTTCAGACTCTATGTTAGTAGAATCTTCTATAAGTGGTTGGGATTCTTTTAATTTAGTCCTTAAAATGAGATGACAAACATAGGTGACAGAGTAAAGGAAGACTCAGCATTGAAAAAGAGACGTTTCATGGGCGATGTGGTGGATTGTGTCAGCAGTTGAACTTGCCTGTTCTGTTGCTATGTGGCGAAATTGGGCAACTCCATTTTCCTCTGTTTCTTTTATGTGTCTTGTCCACAGAAATAGTTTTCTATTGTATGTGGGTCCCAGTCTCTAGTGCAACTTCTGTCATCTACATTAATGGAAAAGTTAGAAAAGCTGTAGCTGGTTAAAACTGATCTAATGTTCCTCTGATCGTATCTCCCACCCTGCTTCAAGCCTCTTTTAAATAAAAAGTAAGCCATGAGATAACCTGCTTAAAGGCTTACATTTGGACCCAGTTTTACCTCCTAGTATGTATGTTATTTTTTGTGTTGTCAGTACTTTTTTCTGCCCTGAGCTTGTGCCAGCAGTTACCAGGCAAATTATTGCTATTAAGCAGCAGAAGTGTCATTGTAGGGTTAGCCACTTAATACAGTTTGGAGATGGGAGCAGTCCTGTAGACAGGCATTAGCAGGGTGGATCAGAAAGCCAGTTTGTCTTGAAAAGTGTCGTGAAGCTGAGAGGAAATAGCAAAATTTGAATGTGCTTATTTGTGAGGAGGGAAAAAGGCCTGGAAAGCAACATTACATAACCAACAGCTGGTTCATCAGCACATGAAAAGGAGGGTGGAGAGGATTAAAGACAGGTAGCAGGGGCTGTGAAAGGCAGCTGTACATGCCAGATTGCCCAGGCTGATGGCGGGGGCAGCAGTGCTGGGGAGGGAGCAGCTGAAGCAGATCAGCTTGCCCAGGCAGAACATGGGCAGTGAGAAAAGGGAGCCTCTGAAGGACTTGAGCAAATGTGGGGAGAGTGAAAGGGCAGTGGTTGCTGAGCAGATGCTGTGAGAATTGCAGGGGAGAGTGGGAGAGCAGTGACTCAGACCACCCCAGACTAAAAAGCTGCTTGCTCACCATCTAGGCTGTGCTAGAAAGCCACCACACGTTCAGTCTGGAACATCAATCTAACGTCAAATGAGTAAAAAACCAGAGATACCCTGATGAGTAACTGTGACATAATTAGAGAGGAGTCTTGCATTTAACAAAATGAGGAGACTGCAGGTATAGAGAATGTAGGGGTTTTTTTCTGTAACTATGACAACTGATTTCCTTAGTGCAGATGGTAGTATCTTATCCAAAACTCAAGAAACTGATTAGAAGCTTATTTTTCATGGTAATCTCATAATCTTTAATGGATAATGCTGGCCTTTTCTGCCAGTAGTTTTGCTTTTTTGGAGGAGTGTGATGCTTTTTGTGATTTTAAAGCATTCCGTCAACATGTGATGCAACAGGAGTTTCTCTGGAGTGTGCAGATGCAGTCTCCTATGGAGTGTATCCAACAATTAAAGCAATTGCTCTTCCAAAAACCTGGCTCACCTGACAGGGGTTTATGGTTCATTAGAGAATACTATGCTCACAGTGTTGATTCTGTTTTGTTAAAATTCTGTTAAAATCCTAAATGTTCCTCATTAAGGCTCCATCAACTAGATTGTGTTAGAAGTTTTAAACTGGATTCATTCCCAGGTACTGAAGACAGAAAATTGCATAGCCTTGAACTTTCCGTAAGACAACATTCAATATCACTAGGAGAATATCATGGTTCTTTTGATGTAAATAGGAAGCTTTAAAAGCAGTTTTTTGAAGTTACAATAAAAATTAACTAATCAACTGATTACAGTGACAGTGTCTCCTCTAAGCATAAATGGCTTGGATTTTGAGGATGAAGTTGAATATCATTTCACCATGTCATCATTAGCACCTTCTTTCTTTAACTCTTTGTGAAGATGTGCTGTAAAACAGTATCAACTTGTATGATGTCCTCTTGGAAATGACATGAAAAGGCAACCTTGTTCTATAAAGATTAATCTCTAATAATAGCACAGTAAAAGATGTAACAGCTGGTATGGATTAATATTCCTTAATATCTACTTTCATGTGATTAATAGCTGAATGGCTTAAGCTCCTACCAGTGGAAAGCAAGCAGTGTTTACTAAGCTTTACTAAATGTGCTGTTTGTAATCTTTTTAACAGAATAGACATTTAAATGTTTTTAATTTTTTACTTCCGGTGGTTTTAGTTGACTTTAACTTCCCTCCTTTCCAATTTTCCTGTCGCAGGTCATGTATTACAGATTTTCTTTCTCAAAAAAAAGGAGCAATGAGTTGTTCAGGGGTTCATTCTCTGTTGTTTCTGGTACCCAAGACCATTCCTAAAACCATCATCCTAATACGATACAATCATTAACTTCTATATTGGTTCATTTCTTAATGTATTTTGCAGAGATTGACAGGTAAAAAGGAATGCATTTGGTTTAAGGCTTGATGTTCACATAAAGCAATATGTATCTTTGTCCAGTTCTACATTGTTGGTGATGATTTTTATGTTGTATTTTTGAAAATGTAAAATCTTTGTCAGTTTGCAGCTGAAGAGTAAAGAGTAAATTCCAAAGCTTTTTAAAAGATTTATTCAGCATGTGATTAGCTGGATCAGTGCTCAGAGCCCAGGGTTTGCTGTTTTGAAATTACATCTTAAACACTTAAAAGTTTACCTAGGTTTTACTGAAGTTTGAGTCCCCTAAATATTTTCAATTATAGATGTGAATTTGCTCATGAAGCTGAAGATTGCAAATACAGGCGGGAATCAGGTGTACTGCTCATGACTTGACAAGCTTTTTCCATTTAGTGTCTAATAAATTCAGAGGTCGGGTTAGGCTGAGGCTGTGCTGGGTCAGACCAGAAATCTGTGCTGCCCAGAGCTGGAACAGCACTGTTGAGGGAGTGCTGTAGAACAGGTTAAGATGTAGTTCCTCTCCCTCAGAGTTTGCTCCTGGGCAGAAATGCTTCAGATAGGGACTGCATGGACCAGAGGTAACATTGGGGGGGTTTAGGTGAAATTATGTTGTTGCCTTTTAGTCAGCACAGCATCCTTCACCAAGGTGTTCTACAGCTTGGCTGTAAGTTGTATGGAAGTGTGCAAGTCACGCTCATTGAGCTCGTTAGTTTTGTAAAATAGTTTTCTATGTTTTAAGATTTCTTTAGCCTGACACCTAGTATCCCAAGCTGAGAACCTTTTGATTTTGCTGTTGAATTTTGTACATGTTTTTGTATTTAGTTCTGATTTCACTTCACAATTCTGTTGAGCCGTCCTTACAAAATCCTGATTATTCTCATTCCCGGAAGCAGATTAGACATTTTTTTGTTTTTATTTGTCAGGCTTAGGTTTGAGCAGAGCAGTAGAAAGGTAAAAAGTCAGTGTGTTTTCCTAAATCACGAGCCAGAGGTAGCATTGAAACACTGACATGAGATGACCTGACATGCCTTCACTAGACACTAGTAAGTCTGGCTGTTTAGTGGTGTCTTTCATCCAAGAGAATCCCAAACTGTTGTATCAGCCTTCAGTCTTCAGAATAGTTCATTTACCAGAGAAATGCCTCCACCTTCTCAGAAGGATCTTGACTTCAAGTAACACTAATTTTTATTCTATTTTAATGATAGCTCTGCTGGTAACTAGTGCTGGATGTAGATCTCCTAGCCTTTTGGTTTACCAGAAAAAGGAGGATCCTCACAGGACCCAGGGACAGCTGGGCTCTGTACCACACTGATCTCGTCTAAAAGCGTTTTTTGGTTTTGGTTCCTGTTCCCCACCCCAGGCACACAACCATAGCGATGACCCCCATGGCCCAGAATGCCTGATCTCTGCTGCTCAGCCTCTTCCCTCTGCTGTTCTTGCCTCTTGTTACCTGCTCGACTGCTGAGGGGTGTGAGCAGCTGAGGCGGGTTCTGTGGCTATTAGCCTTGAGTGCATATGGGTCCTGATCCATTTGGGCCTTTGGAAACTCGGATGCCTGCTGCGAGCCCTCCTGAGGAGCAGAGCGTGGGAGTGGCTGTGTTCCAGGAGCTCGGGATTACTGTTGCATTTGTGTATTTCATTCAGCAAACAGCGGAAGGGAAATAACTGGCTTTTTTGGAAATGGCTGGCCCAGTCATTTGTTGTTAGTGTCCCACTCCAGTCTGTGGCCTAGTTAATTTTAATCATTACTTCCCTCCCCCATAATAAATCCTGTGGTATTAACATTTTGCTGTTGATAAAGCTTTAGTAGTTGGAATAAATAAACCCACTAATGCAATATCTGATCTTACTGACATTCACCTGTGTCACTCAGTAGGATTTCTAAGTGTTTTTTCATTTAAATTACAGATGTTCTGAGGTTATTTTTTTCAAGAACTGAGGGAGAGCCTTGTTGCCTTTATTTTGTATAACAGCATATTAGGAGGAAGGCACAAGGGCACTTGAATTTACTTGAAACTACTTGAATTTAAGCTGTTAGTGCCATTTTCCATCGTCTCTGGCCTCTAGCTGCTGAGGAGGTCTGTGTTAGGCCCTTTTGAATACTAGCCCTGGAAGGATGTCTTTGAGACACCAGAAATCTGAACTGGTGCCAGGTGTGTGGGTTCAGGCACTTGACGAAGCATTTAGAAATTCTTTTGTTAGAAAATAATGTGAACTGGTTGCCACAAAGCCCTGTTAATCTTCTGGGTCTAATTCATTAGCAAACACTGCCTGAATCAATAATTAGAGCAAATCACCTCACTGTCACCTTGATTTTTTTTCTCTGAAAGGAAACAGAAGCTATGAAATTTTAATGGAATGAAGATGTGGGGGGTGGTATTTATCTTGGTCAAATTGCTTTGATTTTCTAATAATTGTCATGTTGATAAAGTAAAATATTCTACTAATATTAAATTTTCATTAATTTATACCTGTTATTATGACTCTCATTACTGCTCTTCGAAGTGTTGAAATGGGTAAGTGCTTTTGTTTTCTGTGCATAGGCACACAAAACAAATGCCTTTTAGTGTTTTGCTAGAATACTAGTTAATTTAAAGCAGATCTGAGTAATTTAGAATGCAAACATACTAGTAAAACATTTCTGTATCAACCTGTGTTATGGTTGCAGAAATGCTAGATAAAACATGAGTGGAAAAGGACATGAAAACTGGGCTGCGAACCTATTTAATTCCTGTACACAAAATAAGGAAGCTGTGTTCAAGTTGCTTTCTGGAGCAATATATGGAGAAATAGGCGCAGCTTGTATGAGAGAGTGTATGCAGGTGAAGCTTTCAGGGATCAGAATTACCTAACCCCAGTTCCAGGAGTATTGACAGGCCCCCAGTTCATGTATTCTAATCATTCTAAAGGAGAGGTGATTTCCAGGCTTTCTGGCAAAGTTACACAACATTCAAAGCTGATTTCTTAGAACTGTCGTGTGGGCTTAACCTTAAGTGGTGTTTAAAACCCACATTATATTTTGGTGTTGGGTATAAGCAGCAGGCATAAGTCCTTTTCCCCAACTGCAGTGCTTTTACATTGCTATTTTAATTTTGCTCCACTGGTATCTGTAGCAGGATTGTTTTAGTTTTAATGCAACTATACTTACATATACCATTATTAACCAGAATTATCATTAGGGCATTATTCAAATAACTGCTATGTGGAATACCCATTATTTCCTTAAGCCTCCACTGGATAAATGGCCTGATGAGCTTGGGAAAAATGTAGGCACACCTTTGTGAAGCTTTTGTAATTACCAGCAAAAACCAGTGACCTTTCCCCCATGCTCATGGAATCCATTACTCAGTTACACGGCACAGAAGTTAGCAGCTTCTCCTTTTGCTGTGTTCAATTAGAAGCTGACACAGGTTAATGTCCAGTATATCCCCTAGATGGAGGATGAGATTGGGGAAAAATGCGGCAGCCACTTGCATTGGGCTTTTTGGGTTCAACATGTCGTGTTGCTCTGGAAGGGCTGCAGTACCAAGCTCTTCCTCCTGTGGTGTAAGCAGGGGTGAGGACAGGGACCAGCTCAGCCTGCTAAGGAGTGTGAGTTACCCCACAGTGTTCATGCTCCGGGCTCCATCCAGCGCCGAGGCTGGGGAACGGCTCCAAACCTTCCTGCCTCCCGCAGCAGCAATCTAGGGGACAGACAGATGCTTCCCAGCCACCTCTGACAGTGCTCAAACATCGCCATTCTGGCATATTCCCGATATAGGGGGTAAGCACATGCATATAACAGGCATATAATGAAGCACAGGGACTGTCCATCCAGCTTCACTGGGTTTGTCTGTCAGGCCAATATTTAGTACCCTGCCAGAATAATTATATGAGCCCCTGGTTTGTTCCTTGAAATTGTACTGGAAGAAGTGTTCAATGCCAAGAGAATTCTCTACCGAATCATGTTTATCAGTGTATGCAAAGGCAGGATTTAGCTGCCAGTACAGCCTTTGCTGGTGTGTTTCCAGGCTTATGCAAGGTAACTGTAGGTCAGAAAAAGAAAGTGTCACCTTCCTAAGGCTTTCCTGGCCTTCATCACATTAATGATTTAGTCTTCTTTCAACAGCCAGATGCACTTGGATTAATCAGCCACTAGATAGAGCTGTGCTATATAGAAAGGACCTCACTCTGCAGTATTACATTAAAATTTGGTATTCCCTAGTACTGAACCAAAAAAAGGATCAGTTGTTGCACAGGACAGATATCAGCTATGACAGGAAGCATCCTTTCTCCAAGATGCAGTAAAATTCCCCCTCCATCCCTAATTATACAATAAGATGATGGATCTTTTCTAAGTGTACCTTATAATAAGACTTCAGTGAATAGTCCAATTTCATTCCTATACATTAATTATTAAATAAGGCATATCTTTAAATTACCACAGCAATTCATTTTTAATCAAGCAGTCATCATAGAGCTGTTTTATCATGATTGTGGACAGGAACCTTGAAAGCAAACTTTGTATTACCTTTTTGATTTTTCTTTTCCCATATTCCCCTTCTCACTTCTTCCTTTCTGCAGTGCTGAGAAATGCTCACATATTGATCAAAAGGTCATAAACATGAGAAAAATGAATTACCTGTAATATTACCTAGTAAAACTCAGAACAAGGTTGTTTTATTTAATACTTTATGTCTTTTTATTCTAATTTATGTAATCTATAGTGCTAACCTTCTGAGATGTGTTTATTATAAACGATCATTAGCAAAACAGCTAAGGATAGGTTTAGTCTTTTGACTGTGTTTAAGGTGTTGTTTACCAAATTTGTATTGAGCTGGTTCTAAACTATGCTGTGTGCTTGAGGCTGCAGAATACAGTGTAATTCATACTGAAAGATTTGCAAAAGTTGTATGGAAGTTGAAAATGTGTGGGTTTGACAGCTTCTGCTGGGAGTAAGTAGTGCTGTAAGAACAGGATAGAAACAGCCTCCCTTCAGCAAAAACTACCGATGGCAGGTACAGGCACAGCACAGACATTGTACAGATAATTCCATGTGTGTTCTGGCAGTGGGCCTCAGCCATGAACAGAAAGAAATATCTCTGGGTGTTTCTTAGTGGTGTGTTCAGTCCTTGGCCCACACTGGAACAGTTCCAAAGTGCAGGACTTGAGGCCAGTTCAGTGGGTGAATGTCTTGCAGCCATGAGGCCATAACAATGGAACTGTTTTCTAGCATTTAAATTTCATTTAAATTCTAGCATAAATTCCTACATTTAATTTTTCTATTTTCATTTTTTCATATTCTGTGGTTGAATTAAGCAAAGAGTCCTTAATACACACTTTATCAACCACAAGCAAAATTTTTAATAGCCAGTATTATGAGTGTGTATTTGATTCCATTTTGTTCTCAATTCTTGCCAATAAAATGGCACTCAGCCTGCTGGTTGAGTGGATTTGTGATTCTTTCCAAGGATCAGCTGTGGATTAGTGAAGTGCAGCTGGTGTGTTTCTCACGCCAAGTAGTTTGGGCACTTTTTTTTTATTTTTAATGTCCTTCTCGAAATAAATCCTGCCTCTTTTCCTTTGCCTTTTCTAGGCATTTCATCTTGTTCAGTAGTAAATTTAATCTTTTATCAAACTGTATGTTAATGAGACTGAGCAAACAGGCATTGCCCAAATGACTCTTTACCAAAAGGTGAATTTAAAGCAATGTTCTTTGTTCAGTTTAACAAGGAAAATTCTTGTTTAAGGAGTCTAACTCAGTAGTGAGTGAAGCTGCTAGTCTAAAATGCCAATAATCTTCACCACCAGTAATCTGTTAGAGACACTAAAGGAAACCTAATGCCTATTTTAATAGGGGATGATGATTGCTTCATGAATGTAAAAGCAGCACATCAGCCATTTCTGCAGTAGCTGTCATCAGATTCTCTGTTCTCTGAAGGACTAACATGAGTATTTGTAAGAACGACCATTTTTGCACTTAAAAGCAATAAGTAGATGGGATGGATGATGAATGGGATGAATGGGAAGAATGCTAGTGACTTCTAAAATGTCTAAGAAGTATATTACAAAGTACTTTAAACCTTGTTCTTTGTGTAGATATGTCTGCTTAACGAAAATCTCAGTTTGATGATTGAGTTGCTTGAATCTTGGCTCCTGTTTGGATTCATTTACAGTGATAAAGAGATGCATTTACTATCAAGAAGTTCTCAGGTGACATTTTCACACTATTCTCTTTCTCATACAAAACAGATCCTTCTTGGAGAAGCACACAATAACTGGCACATTTAAAGTTCTTCACCATATCAGTCTGAAAAGCAACGTTCCAAATCCCACCTTTCTGTGCTGGAAGAGTGAGGAGGTGTTTGGTCTGTGTAATTTGGCTGTGCAGCAGAGCATGTGGAATTACACTGTGCTTTCATCAATTCCTGCTTGTAGCTTTGGGTTCTGCTTCTGTTTTACTCAGTTGTGCATTTCAGTGCTTGAAAGCATTGATCATAAGCCTTTCCTTTTGGAAGGACTCCTTTAACCTGCAGCCTGTAACTGTAAATCAAGTGTATTGCTTTCTTGTTCATAAAAAATGCAAAGTACTGAATGTTTCGTGGGTCTTTCCCCAGACAAAACAAACCTGTGCAGTTGTGCACAGATTTGCCCACTGATAGTCCTGAAATAGCATTTTGATAAAATTAAGATTGCTGGCAGTACTTTGAATAAGGTGCCTATTTCCTATGTGACTCTTGTTTCAGAATGCTGTTTTCTTTCCCCTGTACCATTCTTGAATGGCTGCTGGGGGAAAAAAAAGTAAAATATCATGCTAATGCTTTGTCAGTGAGCTGTAACTCTGTAGTAATCAGAGTTCAATGGAACTGCACATTCAGCAAAGTTGAACAGTGCTGAGAACATGTCCTGAGAGCATCCAGCTTATCCTGAGCTTTGCAACTGAAAGGCACAAATCATCTTACCTAATCTTTCATGGGAACTTCCAGCCTGCAAAGCAAATAAAATAAACACAGTGATGCTTTCTATCACTCCCTGAAAAGGCATTCTTTTGGCTTTAGGCATAATTTAAGTCTACCTATATAATTTGTATAGATGACTCTATCAGAAGTGTGAACAAAGTACTGAATGTAGTAAAGCGAGTTATACGCACACAAGGAAGAATCCAAATTATTCGGTGCAGTGAATCGTACATGGTCAGTACCTTTATACCGACCTTTCTTAAATGCCTCAGTGAGGCTGGGTGTCCCGTGACAAGGATCTAGTGCTCTCTTGGACCTGTTCAGGAAGCCCTTCAAGAAGAAAAGGAGTGCATCATTTCAGGATTTTTGAGAACTATGATAGTTTGGGGACAGAAGAGGATTCAAGACAAGAATAGACTCCAGCCTGTATCTGTCAAACCACAGCCTTATTACCAAGTAAGCTAGGAAAAGAGTGGCAAGCACTTCCAAGGACATTGAGATAAATACAGTGGGATGTATGGAAGTACACTTTGAAATCTTGGCTTTTAGAGCTGTGATAAGAGAACTCTGCTCAAGCCTAGCAGCATTTATCAAGCAGCCAGTATGCAAAACTTTTTTATGACTTCCAGTAAAAGAGAGCCAGTGTCATACTAGAGAAGAAAGTCCTAAACAGGCCAAGGTAGCAGAAAGTTAAGATCAGTATTAGGCACTTTTCCCCCTCTCCCCTCCCTTCCTTCCTCCCTCCCACCTTTCCTCTCTCCTTTTTTCTTCCCTGCCACCCTCCCTAAGTGGAGTGCTACAGTTTTGCCGAATGAGTAAATACGATGAGAGTTAATGTAATTATATTAACTGGTAAGTGTATGGTCCAAACAGAGTGCACCCACAAGCTCCCAAATGAAAAGGAAAGCGAGCAGAGAAGCCATCTAAGGGAAATTCTCATGCGTTCCAGCCAAAGAATATCTGAGAGAAAAGTACTGCAAATGTCTTGATTAACCAGAGCACTGCAATTCTGTAAGTGTAACTTGTGGAAAAGCTTTGATGAAATACGAGAAACATTCACTCTTAAAAGGCAGGCTAAGGAGGTTGATACACACTGTACATTCCAGCAGGATTATTACAGAACAGGTCTTGGAAAGGAGATAATGCCCCAGATTTCAGTCTGCCACATGAAAGCAGCATAGACATGATTCCTACAGCTAAATTGCCAGAGGATTGCTAAATGTTTTCAAAGGAGTGTATAATATATTGCACGTGTACTTTAATCCATATGTGTGAGGTCTGTATTTATGTTTTGCACTTTACAAACAGAAAAAAAATCTGTGTCTACCTAAGAAAGCTCTCAGTCTCAATAGCAGGGCATGATTGGAAGCTCAGATGCTTTTAATAATGTATTTTATACTTCCACATCTCCAGTATTTACATCTCAAATTAGATCCAGGAGGGTACCAGACCTTTTGTAGTGAATTTATATTTCTTATAATCTGTTCAGATGAGACAGCATGGAAATAGGCATAGAGATGTGGTCAAGTCTTGCCATATAAAGCATGTTACCGAGTTTCATTAGAAACTGTTTACTTATTTTAAGTTTATTTTAGATTTCAGAACTTCTGCTTTGCTCTAAGACTGTGTTCTACGTTTAATGAACTTTCCTCACACTGGACAGAAAAGAGTCTTGTGATGAGTATGGCAGTAGCACAGGGTAGGAGAATGAACAGCAACATTCCTGTCTTTGAACGCGCTTCTTTTTTTCTTTTGCTATGAGAAACATCTGAGTGAATTAATTTTGACAGCCTTCCGTTGAGAAGAAATTAATTTATTGCAAAGTATACATTTGTTCAATATCAAGTATTACTCTCAGTTGTTGTTCCAACAAGCATCAGCTGTTGGACTCTATAAATGTTTTGCTGTTAAACCTCTGTGCTGAAGCATCTCGTGGCTTATGCTGTTCTGTTGGCCACCAGTGACAGTGGCAATTCCTCTCCAGCAATTTTTGTGATGGTGCAAGGGGCTGGATGTGTGTCCTGCACAGCTCTCAGGTGGACTGGTAGCAAAGCTGAAGCTCAGCAAATTAATGCATGTGTAGAATGGCATTTAGGGTTAAGCTTAGGTGTGCTGTCAGCTCTGCTTTTGTGCCTGGTGCTGCTGTACAGAATCACTGAGTAGGTTAAATTGCCACAATCTTTATAGAGGGATATAATAAAGCTTGGAGCTGCCATATTTAAACATGCTATCCTCAGTCAACGAGAACTTGAAGATTATCTTGAATAGAAAGATAGAAGATTGTCTATATAAATTTACCTGCTGACTTGCACACTCTATGGCATTTCAAGGTGAAATGATGGTATTGTAACCCATGTGTTTCTTTTGTCTAAGTGGTAGTCTGAGGAGAAGGTTGGAAGTGCAAGTTTAAAGGGTAAGTTATGCACATGTCTCACCGGCATCTAATGAAATTGAGCATTTATTCAGAAACACTTGCATTTTTTCAGCCACTACTAAACTTGGTAGCAGAGAAAATACTTGCATAAAAATGTAAAACTAAATACACTAGGGAGAAAATTCCTAAATTCCTTTTTAGCAGATATACAGCTGAAGATTATTGAAACTAAATAAGATTTAGAGATTTCCTCCCTTCCCAGTAATTCTTAGAAGAATTATTAACTTCAGAATCTCTCTAACAAGAGCATTTGCTGCTTGCTGGCATTTCTGCTTTAATTACTGGGGGGAACATAATGTGTTTGACAAAGCTGAAAGCTGCAATGCCTCATACTGTTTCAGCAACTTACTGTGGTTTTATCTTAACCCATGTATTGGTGGGACCTGAATTTATGGCAGCAGATTTCCATGATTTCAGAATGCCTCCAAGATGTTTGGCTTGGGACTAACACTAACTTCACAAACTTTAATCAGCAGGTAAATAGCTGCCTACCTAATAAGGCTAAGTGGGAGTTTGTGCTTTAAACTCTTCAGATGAACACAGCTGGTGAAACACAGAGTGTTCTCTTTATTGTAAAGACACTGTTTTGTGCATATGTAGACTGTGTATCATTGACTGTGAACAGCTTTCTGGGTATGACATTTTGTGGTGGTCTATGGGTTCTCATGGCTGTAAAATTAAGCATGTGTGTAAGCATTTACAGAATCAAGAGTTAAACATTTACAGAATCAAGAGTTAAGCAAATGCCTTTGTGTTGAAAGCTGGATATGAGCAGTCCAGGTAGGAGAGGAACTCAAGCGCTCAGTCCCTCGTGGAGGGGCTGGCGTGGATGGCACTGGTGTGTTGCTGCCCTGAGCGATCAGCACTTTTTTCTTCTTTGTCACAGCTCATCTTTGATGTCAGTTGTGCTTAAGCAGAACACACAGTTCATTGCTGTTTTTTCTGTACAAAGCCTCTTCAAACACCAAAAAAAAGGGGGTGGGGGAAAGAGAATTGTGAAACATATGCAACTGCCACTGTTGCTATGTGAAGTTTAAAAGCTTTCCGTTAGGGAGGAGTAGTACTTAGGACACTTGACTGTGTTACAGAAACACTTACCAGTGGGTGAAACCTTGCCAAAAATAACTCATTTCCCTCACACTTCTCACAGGATCGAACGGCCTTTCTTACATTAGCACCAGATTAAAAAAAGCTGTGTCAATTCTTGTCTGTTCTGTCTTAAAAATGCTCTTTCCAATTCCAATAACTTGACATAACAGGAGTGCTGCAGATGATCTCGGAGATGAACCTGGGCAATAAAGAAGGCACTTAGTTAACTTAGTTAAATGTCTGTCATCCAGAGAAAAATTGCAGTGATAATATTACAAAGTTGAAAGAGATCAATTTCTTTTTACAATCCTGTCCACCTCAAAGCACTTATTCCCTGCATAAGCAGCAGTATATATTTTCCAGGAACTTGATGTTTTCAGTGGATTGTAGATTGGGAGGGAGGGAGTGGATTGTATAAAGGAGACAATAAGCGGAACACATTTTTTACTGCTGCTGCGCTGTGTGGTTTCATCAGATCCTTCTTAAGGTCATAATATGTTTGCTGGGGATAGTAGCCTGTACTTCAACCCAGGCAGATAATTCCCATAACACCCATTTTGTGCAGAGATTATAACATTTCAACAAATGTAGCTTGGTTATAGGAATCAGATTGGGAATTAAACCATTTCCCACCGCTTCTGTTTATGGGTTAATTGATTACACTTCCAGGCTGTTGAGTTGTTGTTTGTATCAGCTGTTCTACACGCAGAAGGCCTGGTAATTCTTCACTGGTGTGAAGAGGGTTTATGATCATTTTGCTATCAAACTGGTTCTTCTTTGGGTTACGTTTTGGCTTTTATGAATGAATTCAGGTTTTGTTGGAGCTCCAGAGGCTACAGACAGAGCTGTGCTTTAGCCCACTGTGGAGTGAGGGAGGTGCCAGCCCTGCCTTGTCTGTACCGCAGCCACCTCACCAGCAGTTGCAGTGACATGATTACCTCATTGTTTCTCGTCTATTCTGGCATCTATAGCTGTAACATTTGTATTAATTCTCATCACAATTTTCACTAGTTAGTAGTGTTTTATTCTGTGAAATCCTAGTCTTTGGTTCAAGCTTTAATTCAGCTATGAAAGAAATAGAGGCTTCCTTGAGCTGCAGTTTTCCTCTGTAATGACAACAGTTTTGGCTTGTAAGTAGCATTTGGTTCCTCTCAAATGATGAAACTTGGATCCAAGGGGATTTTGATACTGGGTATTGTGGTTTTGCCACTCTGTCCCCTTCTTCAACATTTTCTCAATTATGTCACATTGTAATTACTGCTCACTCCTTTGTGACTTTTGCTTTTATAGTTTACTGGGGCATTTCAAGTTTGTATTTGGTCTGGTAATGACTGTGGAAAGGAAGATTACAATATATACCTTAGATGTTTTTCATGCAGTCTGTCTCAGTTCCTACTCATGTACAGTTTTACAAATAGTCTTACACAAAAAAAAACCTAAAACATTGCATCGTACAGTGCATTTTGGTATTTCAAAGTTCAGCTCTCACATTTGCTATCCGTGAATTTTACTTTTGATCTATGTATGCATGAGTGTCTATATGACATGGCTTGAAAGCTCTCAGAGAATGCTACGTAAACACTGCAGGAGAAGAAATTCAGGGGAAAAAAATTCCCTTCATACTATTTGAATTAATTTGATTTTATTAGAGGAGTAGTTTCAGGACCAGTAAGTATCTGATAAGAAATGATAAGTTGTCTTTGTGTTTATTTCATTGACAGACACACATTTGGGAGAGACCAGCAAACGCATCAGATTGGAGAAGTGTAATGTGTTTTATCTTTTTGTTAGTAAGGCTATTAGCTGCATTCAGTAAGTGAGCTATCAAACATGCCAAACAGAACATATCACTTGGGAAAAGTTATGTGAGCTGTCCATTATTCCTACATAAATATAACTCATTACCCAGGTATTAGATTTGCAGCACTTGTAATAAAACTCGTTACTTTTTGAAAATAAATAAGTTGTGTGCTATCAGTGAAGCAAGCATATTTTTATTTTGGTGGTGGGAGTAATAAGGATGTGGTTTGACAGTGAAGGATGTCATTAAAGCTTTTTTTGGTGTGGGCTCTTTATAGTATATGAAAATATTGTTTAAATCAATAAAACCAAATTAATGAGTTCTTCCTTGCTGCTTACTCCCTGCAAGCATATGGGTGCTGTTGGAAACCAAGGGAATTTTTTTCTGAGACAGTCACAGTGAGGGCAGCAGAGAGATGCATATCTTTATCCCTTTCCTTCACAGTGCATTTATATCAAGCCATGTCACAAAACAAACTCCAAGTGCTGTGAGCCTTCCCATAGTATGAGTGCAGGCATCCATGAAAACTATCTTTTGTCTAGTGGCCTTTTCTCTGAGAATGTAATTTTTTTCACTCATGTGTGTTATTCCTTTGAACTCTGAATGAGCACTTTGGCTGAACTTGGCAGAATTATACATTTGGAATTAAATGCCAGCAATTTCTTCCTCTTACCATGCAGAATTTTGTCATAGGCTTTTCAGACAGTAAGCACAGCAGACAGTGGGCTGTTTGCCCTTAACAACAGAAGTCCACGTTTGTTAGGTTTTTAGCCAGCTTGGTTAAGGTTTATTTTACACACATTGTGTATAAGGCCCTTTGCTTTTACATGGCTGTTCTCCAACCCACCCCTGAAACATGCTGGTTAATTCCTATTGTATTCTATAACTATTGTGTTATTATCATTACATTTTTATAGAGAGAGAATTATGTGTTATATGAAGTACTGTTCAGAACATTCAGTGTAGGCATCCTGACAAGCTGTGGCATTGCTTAAAACACCCAGCCTGAAATGTGTGTTTTTCAACATTGTCAAAACTTGTTCTTTATTTGCAATAGCAAGTGAGGAAAATGTTCTTACTGCCTGTAGAGGGGTCTTTGATCTCAGTCAACTTAAACTGAAGTCTTTAACAGCTACAATTTTGTTCTTTTTGGGTAAATGCACATGGCTTGGTTGTCTTTCTTGAGTCTTATACTTAAACTGAGGTGCCAGAGCAGTTGTGGTTGTTGCCAAGGGAAATGCTGGCAGGCTGCATGTCCATCAAATTTCTAATAAGGAAGGAGTGAGCAAAACTTGCATTTGATTTTTAAGAAGGTTGTGTTTTCTCAGGTGTGCGTTTCTGTCATTGCAGTTTGGGCTAGCAAATGGAAGAACAAAACACACAAGGGTGATGTTTCCAATCATTGTTCTTAAGATGTGTCCTGGCTTCCAAATGCGGGTACTGTAGATACAACCCCCATTCTTACATAACGGCTGGCCAAGGAGAACTTGTTCAGGAGCAGAAAGGAATTAATTCCTTTTTAACTTCCATTGCTGTAGAGTACCTAGCCAAAAAAACATACCACATTCCATGTTCTCATTCCATTTTCAGAAAGGAGTTAAGTGCCCAAATCACCTTTTTGTATTAATCTTTTGGCTTATATATCTTTGATAATATTTCTTGTCCAACAGGTCATCTTTTTCTAGCTCACTGAGTACCCCACATTCTAGATAGCAGAGGCATCCATAAAGGACTCTGAAATTTGATTTCCACTGGAAAAATAAACATCTGTGGACTTCATTGTATGTCCTGCCTCCATTTCTATTCTGAGCTTTCAAGAATCTTCCATGCTCCATCATGTTTCTCATGAAGGCAGCAGGAACTTTGTCTCACTAGGAAGACCAGGGTCTGGTTGTAAACCAAAGCTGCTTCAGCTGCACACTTTGCCATTTAGGGCAGACAGAAGTTGAAATTGTGTCTATAAAATATTTTGCTGCCAGCCACAAGTGGATATGTGTTTAGTGCATTGGAGATAAGTTACAGGAACAGGGGAATAAGTTTATAGGGTCTAACAGGCTACTTGTGTGCACAGTGCAATGCAGTAGGAGCAGGCACTCAGGCAGCCTTTAGCTCCAGACAGCAGGATCCTTAGATGTGATCCTTAGATGTGATTCTGGATGTCACCATTACCTGTTGCATTATGGCAATTATATTGGCCCCTGGCCTGGCAAGGCAAATGTTGGAAGTTAGAACAAACAACTACCTGCAACACAAAGTGTCCTGTGCTATTGGTAGTTTTAAAGTATTAGAAGATGCAAAAATGCCCTTGTCAGCAAAGGAATTAATCATATTGACAAAGGCAACAGGGTATGAAAATGCATGTGATATGTAAAGTTACAAAATTAATGGCTTATTTACGACTTCAGCTGTTTTAGTACAGCATTTTGCCCAACTTCAAATTGTTCTAAAAAGGATTAGATATAATTAATGCTGTATGACCTCCTTTTTTCTTCTTTTCAAAGAATGTAGAGCTGTACATCTAATGAGGACCCCTGAAAGGACTATTATGTCCAATTGTCTCAATTATGCAAATAGCGTTGATATTTTAGCAGAAGGGAGGGGATACTTCAAATTAAAAGTTTCAGCTCCTGCTTCAGCCTTTCTGCAGTGCCGGCATTTTTACAGCAAGTACATCCACTGTTTGAAGAGAGGAAAGGAGGTTTAACAAATTGGAGATTTGGGCACTATCAAAGTAGATTTGTTGTGCCTTGTTCCACCATGAGATGAAAATACCCTCTGGGCAGAGAGATGGGTCATGAGACTTCTAAAGGATTACCTTCAAAGGGAGTCATGAGATTGGTTTGAACAAAGAAGCTGCTCACATGCTTATCATATGAGATTCTCTTCTTAAAGTGGTGGAAACCCATCTCCTTGGGAATTCTCATGAACTTCAGAGAGACTGGAAGTCCTAACAGTAAGATGAATGAGAAGTCTGAACAATAAACAGAAAGATGGGACAGAAGTGCAGAGTTAAATGCACTTTATTTATTCTAGCTGTAATTCATCTTTCCAAACTCTGAAACACTTCCAGTGACAAGCAGGTAGGATGTGATTTTAAATCATTTTTCATTTCATTCCTGATAGTCTTCTACCTTTTATAACAGCGATATGCACAACTGAAATTGGCACTGAAGAGCTGCATAGTGACCTGCAATTGATGGGAAAGATAATTCTGTTGAAATGACAGTGTTCTGATTAGACTCCTTCTTAGATTTCTCATTTTGAAGGATGTGAAACCTGAAGTACTAACTGCAAGAAGACAAAATGAGCTTTCACGTCCAAAAATGGTGTCTCAACACTTCAAAATTTAAAAATTGCTTGGGTGTGACTGTAATGCGATGTAGAAATGCTGGCAAAGAAAGATCACTTATCTTACACATTTCAATATTTTGAATGCTAGTTTTGAGCTACCTCTGCAGAAAATAGGGATGGAGTTCCGGTGTCTTTTTTGTTTTGTAGGTTGTGACTTTTCATTTTGGGGGGCTGTTTTGAGTTTTCAAAATTAGCCAGTAATAATACTTTCTGGAGCTCTTTTTGGCAGTGCACCTTCTGATAAGCAAGCTTCTTTCTGCATGTATTTGTTTCTAGTTGAGTTTATCAAGGTCTGATGGTAGCTCAGGTATTATGGTAGTCTTAGAACAGAAAAGGGCAGAATTTTTGGTGGTTTTCTCCACCTCAGTGAGTGTTGGCAGTAAAGGAAGTTCCCCGGTGAAAGATGTTTAACAAACTTATCAGCAGCCCTGTCACATTTGTACCCGCTGTGCTGCTGCTGTCGTTTGAAGAAATGCATTCCTGCCATAAAGCTTATTGGGCGGTGAGGTGAGAGGTCTCACTGAGCCCCAGCCTACCTGTGATCTTTGAGTATTCAAATACCAATCTTTCAAGAGAGTGAGGAGCCAAGGAGGCTCAGGTTTGGCCCTTGTTACCCCCCAGCTCTTCGAATCGCCGTTCCAAAGAAGCTCCCATCCACTGTTGTGTCCTTCCTGCTGTGTGCTGTGCTCCTGCTGGGGCCCTGAGCAGGCACCTACCAGCGGAACAGCAGCTCCAGGAGGGCATTCCCTGTGTTCCCCTGCTGAGCCAGAGACAGCCATGGAAACAGTTCTGGCCTGTTTGAGTCTCCTTTAGCTCCTCTAATTCAGGCTTTAAAAGTTTTCTTTTCCATTTTCGATGATGGATTAAATCCAGAAAATGGAAATCTTTATTATCGTTTTTCCCTGCTATTGCTTTAATTCAATCATGGATAAACTGTGGCCAGCATTTTAAAGAGAAGGAACAATGTGCTGCACACCGTGATTAAAAAGTCCAGGAACGTCACTGGACATACTGTTTTCTGTTCTATGACACATGATAATTCTCTTCACTCACCTCTACAGGGGTTTTAGATGCATAAGGACTGGAAAGATTGACCAGATTTTCTAAAAACCTTTTTATCTGTAAACTCTGAAAACTCCGATTACCCTCACACTTTGTAATTATTTCAGCCCTGAAATATTCAGGTTTTCAGGAAGTTCCCAATGATTGTTGGCAACTCACCGGTGTACCTAATGCAATATTTTAAACATAAATATTTAGAGTCTGCAGGAAATAATTTAAACCTTGAATTCCAATGCTTTTATAAGGGTTTCTGAAAGATTATGATAAATAATTTTGTGCAAACCCTGCAGCCCAAGAGTTTAAATAGCTGGAAATTCTTTTTGAAAATAACAGATACCAGCAAGGAATAAAATGCATCTGATTGTGGCATATTCTAGGAAAGTCTTAAGTTCGGTCTTAGCTAATGCCCGGAAAAGAATTGCTCTACTGAGTGTGAGATTAGCCACAAAAAGTTGCAAATTTTCAACGGCTCAAACTCTTTAACAGAATTCTACCTGAAGAATCTTACTGTCAGGAAAACTCTGTGTGCTGCAAACTAATGTTAATTTCTTCAGGGACAGCTTGTCTAGCTAGTGTATTAGGTACGTATTTGCAAAAAGGGTGCATGCATATTTACAGTACGCAGAAGAGAGAACTAAATGTTTACAGTATCTTTTCTCAAAATATGTGTTTGGTCAGCATCTCCAGCATTTAGAGACTTCTGAGATATGCATATATTCTTTAGATTGTGATTACAGAAATGTTACTTCATAGCAATTTTAAAGTGTGTTTTATGAACGTGCATCTCAGTATACCTTAAGTACTGGCTTTGTGTCACCCCATTTTGAAACTGTCAGTATAATAAATTCTTTAAGCCCAGCTGTTTAGTGTGCTTTGCACTTCAAGTAGTACCAATTACAACTGTGCACTTAGAACAAACTCTCATAGCTGAGTAATATTCCATGCAACACGTAGTCATTTTCTCCAGATGTTTTAAATTCTTGTTTTGCCCTATTTCCTAAAGAAAAAGGTCTCAAACCATACTATTATGTCATGTACGAAAAATAAGCATGTCTAGCTGACGTTTGAGAAGTTGTATAGTTTTCTCTGAGCTAGGAACTTGTAATCTCATACATCAAAGATGTGCTTATACTTTTAGCCCCTTTTACAAACAGCAAGCACATTTTTATTATTTTTACTCTAGTAGTCATTATTCTTAATAATGTGGAGTTGAATGGCTCCGATCTCTCTGATGGAGGCAATATTCTAGTCCAAATCAATGTTATTTTGCATCTGCAGCACTAAGTGTGGGCTAGTGTTTTCTGCAGGCATGATTAACATCTCTTGACACAATTTTCTAAACCACAAGTAACCAGGAAAATGAAACATGTGGGTAGTTTTAGTTTGAACTGTTCCCAGGATTAGTTTTGTATCGAGGGAAGTACCTAGTCATGTTGATCGTGTTTTCCTAAGTGTTGATGAATTGCACAATGAGAAGTTTGCTTTTGAGGGTGTTGAATCCCAGGGGTTTTCATTATAATAGCAGTTTTATATTTCAGGTCAGAACGGCCTGTACTAAGAGCTCATTGTTTAGAATAATTTAAGAGAAATAGCCCACATGCAAATAATCTGGAAGCACCCTGACTTTCTTTAAAACTATTGTCTAGCAGAGTCTTTACATTAGCCAAGACAGATAATAGTGACAGTACAAAAAACATTCCTGAGCCTTGTCAGAACTAGATACCAGGGTCATCTTAAATCTTTAAATAAGAATTATCAACAAATTATGTTACAGAAGAAACTAATAATTACTAGGCTACTTTGGCTAGTATAATGTCAGAGGCTGCTTACTGTCTCTCCCAGCTCATCCATTCTGTGTCAGACCTCTTGAGGATGGTCACTTGCAGGCAGATAGGACTCCACTACACATAGGTAAAGTTGCTCACCACTTCCCATCTTAGTGTCTTGGTTTGTGTGTAAGATCTGGGAGTAAAACTGGCCTATGGCGTGTCTACAGGCTGAAGGTTCTTTGGGGAGAAAAGTGCAGAGGCTCAGAACAGGTTGGTGTTCGTGTTCCCCATCTCCCAAGCATCCAGAACAGAAGGGTTAAAGGCAAGAGGAGGATTTGGCAAGGTATTAACAGAACTGGATTAAGTAACAAATGGAGATTAACATTATTGTTAACATGTCTTCCCTGAAATTTGGTACAGTAAGGGAAGGGACAAACTGTTGCAGGAATGCTTTTCGCTTCCTTAAAATGTGATAGATGTGGTGTGTAAGGTTGTCGGTGAGTTTCTTTCAGTATTCCACACAGAAAAATTCCCTATCGCAAAACTACACGAGGTGTGTTCTCTGCAGGCAAGCACTGAGCCAGGCTTTACTGCAGTACACTCCAAATGGTTCTGTAAGTTGCTTTATTATAATTTCATTAGCTGTGTAGTTACATTAGTGCTGGGCTGTGCCTGCCTCTCTATAGGACTCTGAGCTCATCCAACACACTTTGCTCCTGTGCCTTCATGGACTTTCTGCTGGAGCTGGGGATCTCCACCATTTTGGAGTGAGCCAGTCTGCTGTGGTATTGAGACTGTAGCTGTTTTTCACATTGCAAAGCCTCTGGGAAGTGCTGTCTCAGAGATGCAGCAGAAACGTCTTAAATTTGAAAAGACAGCTTGTTACTTCTTACTTGCACACTTCACAGACTGTATCCCTCGTGGAGAGAAAATTGAATAATTTTCTTGTTTCAACAGATGTTTGCTGTGCCTCCTCAGGAACACAGAGCGTAATGAAGCCATGAAAGCTCATTACAGCTCTCTGTGCAGTGTAGCACCATTTACTGGTTTGCACATCAGCAGCAGGAGGGGTTTCTGGTCTCAGTTTAAAATAACAACATTGCTTGCATTGCTTGCAGACGCCACCATCCTGCCTGGTGTGCGTTAGTCTCTACCACAGAGCAAGTGGTTCCCTGACAAAGTTGCTACAAGAGCATAGGTTCAAATTGAACAATATGGAAAACACAGTGGGATGACTGTCTCGAGATTATATAAGGATTTGATAGAACTCTCTCTATCGCTAAAAATGTGAATTGTCTCAAGCAAATAGTATTTTATTTGAAAGAATCTTAAAACTGTTACAAATCCCTTCTTGATGCTCTACTTATTAGCAAAAAATATAAAAGATCCTCCTTCTGTTGGGTGTTGTTTGGTACTTCATATTTTAATAGTTACTAAAGCTAGTCTTGGTTGTACAAATAGCTTTTTGATAGAGCTCGCGCAAACGAGAATTTTGGAAATTTAGTAGATTCATAGGCTGTCGCTGTGTTCTCTAGTTGGGGACATTGTTCATGGCTCTGGCTTCTTCGTGGAATAACACAAATTTAAAATAGCATTATGGTTTTATACCCTGTACTTACTTTGCAATGAACAATTTTTCAGTAAAACCTTACCAGTTTGTGAGTGGCTACTGAATTGGTTATTAACGTACAGCACATTGGTTAGAGGATTTTTCTCCAAGCAAGACCCTGTTATTAGGACAGTCATTTCTAGGTAGAACGAATAACCTGAAAAGTTAATTAGTAGGGCACTTGGAAAACTGTTCCTTCAAAGTGAAGAATGATGGATAGTGTAATTGGGATGTTGCATTTAAAGGCAGCGCAAAATAGGAATTGTTCTCACGTCAGGGTTAAAGTTCCAGGTAACAGATGCTGCTAATGTAACGATTTCTTTTTTTTCCCAACTGTGTTCTCTTAGGTAAGAGTGCACTTGCTCTTGATACGAATTTCATTCCACATCCAGATTACTTCTCTCTCTCACTGTCTTGTCAAAGCAAACATCTCTGTGCTCAAATCTAGCATAAATATCCCAGTTGAATTCTGTAGAGCATTCTAATTTTATAATTGGGCAACACAGCTGAGATTTGATTTCCCTGGTGATACCACCTTTTTTGCAGCATACTGCAAACCATAGGAGGATTACCTGAAAGTTGGTCTGATGGTGTTAACAGGGCTACAGATGAATTTTTCCATAAATGACAGCAATCTGTCCACATCTTAACAACATGTTGGTCAAAGTAATTTGTATTAGTCCACAGATGTAAGCTCTGCTGCCCAGCCAGATCCATTTTAGTGTTATTCCTTGCTTGATTTAGCCTGAACAGCTCTGTCAAACCCTGTATTATGCATGACATACATTTATTTGGTCCCCTGCCTACTCCCTCAGTCCATTTGTGCGCCGGGCACTGTCTGCTGTGTCCAATCCCTGTCCATGTTCTATGCACCAAGCCCTGCTGTTCACATGCCTGCTTGCCTGCTGACCAGCTGTGCCTGGTCCAGGCAAAGCCTCTCTGAAGTGCAGCAGCTGTGGAATATGTGCTCCTTCCTTGGGCCCCAGGTGCCTCCGAGCTGTGTGACAGCAGAGGCTCTGCAGTTACAAGGTGAGGCCAAAGCCCCGTCCCATCCTGTCCCCAGGCCAAGCAAGCCAAGCCATCCAGCAAGGACTCGAGTCCCTGTTCCATGGAGCAGCACTCTGGGGGTCGTGGGAGTTCAGAGAGCTCACTGCTGCTTTTAGGTCTGCTTGAGCATGGGCTGTGGATGTATTCCAGTGACACTGCTGGCTCTCATCCCTGCCCCCCTTTCACTCCCCAAATTCTTTCACTCCCTTTGCTGCTCATTATGCTTATCACAACCACTAAATACTGTGCTATCCTGCAGCAGTATATCTTTACTTAAATTCACAGCTTCCGGTGACACAATGTCATGGAAGAGTTTGTACCATGACATTTCCAGTGGCTTTCCTCTCCTGTGTGGATTCCCACCTTGGAGTTTCACCAAGTATGTATTTATTGGTCCATGTATTAGCCCACCTGTTGCTCTTGCATGAAGCTGCAGTGAAACAGGGCTGCAGGTTTTGTTTTGGTACAGCCTGAAATTCAGGTCCAATGCTTGTTCATTGAATGGTTAGTTATATATGAAGTGAAATACGTAAAATTTAGTGTTAATTTAGTTAAAAATCTGATACTGTCTATGTGTGGGAGTGAGAGAAAATTCTCTTCAGTTGCTGCAGCCCTAGACATGCTTTTTCCTCAGCAAATAGTGTCATTCATTTGCAATAGTCAAAGGACAATTGGTCTTTGTAGAACTAGTTCTTTAGTTTATTAGTGCTTATATTAGCAAGGTGACTAGTGGTTTAGGGGCTTGATTTTGTTATCCTGTGATTTACAAACCAGATATACTGATTTCCTGTCATTTCTACAGGAGGATACCTTTTTAATGCTAAAGACAACTAGCAAAACCATATAGTGGAATAATATAAATTCAGTATTAATTCACACTGTTTCTCAGCAACATATTGATTCCTAGGCTGAAGTACAAGAATTAGCAGTGGTTTGGTTTTGTTTTTATCATAATTTAGGAGACCTGTTGCCGGTTTACATAAAGCAGAACAAATATACCACTGAACATCTGAAATACGTTTTTTTCAAAACTAGGTTCTAATTAACACACTCAGGATTTGCAGTAACAAGCAAGTTTGAACTTCACTACTATCAACAGGTTGGGATCTGCTTTTTTTTTATTTTCTTAAGAGGTGTATGGAAAACACTGTGTATGGAAACCCACTGGCTGTTGGTCTGAAAACTGTAGCTGATCTATCATAGGCCTTTAACAATTCATCCATTCCAAGGCTGTTAAAAAGTGGAGGGTTGTTTTGCAAACTCACAAGAGACAGTATGTGTACTTACATTTTTCCTCGAAAGACCAAGAGCATTTCAGTCCAAAGAGTGAAATGTACAGAATCTGTATAAAGTAAGGGGAGAAAGTGCCCATTTTCTGCCAGTTAATGTTTCTGCTCAAGTATTTGCACTGGATTATAATGAAGCTTTGGTTAAGCAGATTAGACAGACAAAAGCAGTGAAACTTCAAAGGCTGACCAAATGTGCTGAGGTTTTTATTTCCCCAGTCTGTAATGCCTGCTTTTGCCTTCCTCTCATTAGCACAGAAAAATAAGCCAGTAGGAGCATAATGTGCTGTCCTTCTGTAGTGCCTGCAGCAACTGGTTCCTAACGGGGTTCTAGGGGTGAGTATCGAAGGTTTTTTCCAACGTAGCGGTAGATAACAGACCTCCTATGAGAGGGGTTTTAAGAGCAACTGCACAGCTGAGATTTCAGCTGTTTGTAGAGCTCATTTTAGATACCAAGGTGCAAAAGCTTCCTTCCAAACACAGATATTAAGTCTGTGACTTAATCCAACAGTTAATTAACTATTTTTACTTGCTCAAAACAGCAAAAGAAACTCTGTGCTTTGGTAAGCTACGAGGAATAAGGTAAAGCGGTATTCACTGTCATGGTGTAACAATCCAAACTGATTTGATATTTATAGGTTGCATTTTCCAGTATTCCCTACAGAACAGTTAAGTGTGCAGCATCTGTTACAGTTTTTATTTCGAAGAGTGTTTCCTGCACTGTGGGGTTGATTTGGGCTTTTGTGTCGCTTAGTCAAGGAGTTACCAGAGACCACACAGAAGTTGGAAGTTTAAATCAGGGGAGAAAAGTGAATATGTTTAGAATATATAAAATAATAAAACCTAAATTAATTAAAAATTTAAATATATAATTTTAAAAGTACAGAAATTATGTAAGCTCTGTAACAGGTTCCTGTTAGGCTCATTTTATAATGTTTAAGTTCATAAACTAATATGATACATATGAGAAGTTACAACACTGGACATAGTTGAACAACAATGAATTTGTACACTGTGCGGTTTTGGATTAATTTTGACAAACTACTCTAATTCCAATCAAATGGACTATTTTTGAATCACTGAGTATTTTGAACTGCCTGAATACCTGTGAATTAGCAAAATCTTGTTCTGATCAGGTAAATTTCTTTTATTTATTCATCCACCTGTACATACCACAGAGCCTCATGGGTCTCTCTGTCGGGGATGTTTTCTCTGGACTTTTCTAGAACTGGACTCTGATGCTATAGAACAAAGGCATTCCATTTCGAATAATACTACTGCTAAAATCTGTCATCTTGTAAAAGCCTTGCCAGAAGGTTCTTGAAAAGAACCTTTTAAATATTTTTGGAAGAAAGGCTTTTTAGTTTCATTTGAAGAAAGAATCCGTGGAGTCAAGACAGAAAAGCTGACCAAGACACGCTGTTTTGATATTAAATTTAATACTCTTTTCCTTCATATTTTGCTATGTGGTCAAGCTCTTTATGCTGAAAGCCTGAGATACATGCCTTGTCCTTCAGAAAGCTGTAAAGTTGTAAGCTACAGGAAGTTTTTTCTATGAGTTCTTAGCTCTTCCTCACTGTTGTGCTGTGAGGCCCCGAACAACTCCTTCTAAAATGACACGATGAATGAACCAACAATGAGTTGGTTCTGCCTTGGTAAATCATCAAGATGAGAGTGGAGAGCAGAACTGCAAGATCTCCCAGAACACTGACTGCCCAGACTGGCTCAGAGGCACCTGAGGGAGGTGAATGTTTACATACCTGGGTGATTATGGGCACCTTTTTAATGCAGTAGAAGCTTGGTTTGGCAACTTACTTGCAGTTACTCGCAATGAGGGAACTTCAAGTAGTCCCCTGTCATTTTAGACATAGTGGGGGCAATGAGGAAGCCTGGTGGGAACTAACAAGTCAACAAACAAAGGATCTTCAGAGACAGCTCTTGCCTCCAAGAAGGAGAAAAGAAAGATGAGCTATGAAACCCTCTGTTCATCATGCTGTAGCCTTTGCAGGACTTAGGGAGCTTGGCCGGTCTCTAAGCTGCTGCTAGACAGGCTGACAGGCATCTGCAGTTGACTTTCTTAAGTCATAATCAGCAAGGTTTCTAGTTCTTTCTCTAGGAAAACTCCCTTTCCTTTTTTTTAAGTCAGCCTGAAAGTTCTTGCCTCATTTTTAGCTTCTGTGTGTACAAAAGTTTAATTTCACTTCCACAGCAGAAACTGAAACAAAATACACATTTGCTACTTGAAAAGACAGTTTCATAGTTCAAACTTGGAAGAGGCAGCTTTTATCAGCAAGGCAAAGGTATTGGTGTCATCAAATTCTGAGTGTTTTTTAACATTTTTCATTTCTTTAAAATTAAAAGACTCCTTTGAATTCACTTTTTAAGATTGGTTTGCAAGCTGTATAAAAGGCCAGCAGGACTTGAAGATCATTTTGTTCCTCCTGTTTCACAGATACCCAAAGAGTTTGTGCTTTTTCTGTCACGTGGTCTTTCAATTAAAAAATGCATCCTTCTGAGACACATCTCATTCAGAGTAAGATGTCGTAGGAAAGACTGGAACTTGATTTACAACAGGAAAAAATTATTTGAGAAGATTGTTAATTATGAAGGGAAAGTTATTTCTGCATACAAAGAATAATACAAAAGTGTTATTTGTAGTAAATACTATTATCTATTTATTTCACAACTTATGCTGATTTTCTGTACCGGTTTTAGTCCTTTTACTGTTTACTGCAGTGGGAAGGAGCAGGTGCATTTTTTGGTAGACCTTGAAATTTCAAGACCATCATCTTTCTACATAAGGGTTTTTACCCACATTCAAGGTTTGAATTTTATGCAAGTCATAGAAAATTCACATCACTTCATGAGTAGATGTATCTGGTGTTTAAAAGTGATGGGAATTAATTTAGTAGCTAAAAATAGAAGGTGAATGTTACTGTTTCTGCCACACAGAAATGTATCAGTACATTTCTTTTTTTTTCTTTTTCTCTCTTTTAAGGGTCAGAAAGCTTGGATAGAGAAGACCTTTTCTAAAAGAGAATGCATCTATATAATTGCCAACAACAAAGACGTTACCAGGTAACATTTGACATTTTTGTTTCAACAGAAAAGCTTAATACCAGAGAAACTGAACTTGATTTGGGTTTAGACGTGTGAAACCCAGTTTAGTCACTGCCCCTAAAGGGAGATGACAGGGGAACAAAAGCACAGGTCATGCTTGCACTCAAATCTGCACAGAGCCGTGGGACATGTCACACAGAGTTGAGAAGGCTGGGAGCAGAGAGGCAGTGAGTTGTTAGTTCTTAGCTTTGCAAACCGTAATAAATTCATACTGAATTCTGAATGCAAGGGTGCAGTGATGTGGTGCCATCCTTCACAGTTGGTATGATACTACCAATGACAATGGCAAGTAGAGGGATTTGATTTCTTAGTCCAAATATTAATATAAATCTATGGGCTGGCTGCATATTGTGGTCCAGCTTGTGTGGAGAACAGAGCATCTAATGTCACATGCGACCTTTTCTTACTTTAAGTAAGGAACAGGTGGTCAGTGCTCCTGTTCTGCATTCTTCCTCCTTGCCTGTCCTTTTATCTAGAACAGCTTTGCATTGCATAACACAAGTGAAGTGGATTTTTTTATCTTTGTATGTTAAGAAACACCTAAGGGCTGTTAATTCTGGCATATATGTGTGTGTGAGAGGCGTTTCTATGATTCGTGTACGGCAAGGCGTGGGCAGTTGAAAATCTAATTTCTGATTTATCTTTTTTATATTGAAGATACTGTTATCAAAGTCACTTCAAATTTTAACTTACAGGTGCTGCTGTGGCCAGCTCATTAACCAACATATTCCACCTCCTCCAAGTATAACAGCTAATAAAAATGGAGAAGAAACGAAGCAAGTGGAAGCTCAGCCAGAGAAATGGTCTGTTAGTAAACACACCCAAGCATACCCAACTGATGCCTATGGAAACCTGGAATTCCAGGGAGGAGGACATTCAAATAAGGCCATGGTAAGGGGCATAGGTACTCTAAGGTATTTGTTCATTTGGTGTGTTAGCTCAACAGACTCTTGAGCTTTCTTAGCAGTAAAAATAACAGCAATTCAAACTTCTGCAAAAATCCTCTTTCTGTTTTTCCTCTCTTCTGAAGAAATTCAAACTTAGATTTGTTTCTTTGTTTGAAAATGGTAGAACTCTCTCTGCAGGATGAAAAGCAAACAATAACCATTCTTTGCTCAGACAATTTACAGATTAGGTTGAGTGGTAACATTACACATTGCTTTTTGCAGTACATCCGTGTGTCATATGACACTAAACCAGATTCTCTGCTGCATCTCATGGTGAAAGACTGGCAACTGGAACTGCCCAAACTCTTAATCTCTGTCCATGGAGGCCTCCAGAACTTTGAAATGCAACCTAAATTAAAGCAAGTGTTTGGAAAAGGTCTGATAAAGGCTGCCATGACCACAGGAGCTTGGATTTTCACTGGTGGTGTTAGTACAGGTAAGCAATTGCCATCACTTTTAGTTTACTTAAGAATTCAGTGATGTTCGTTCACTAATCTTTCCCACAGGCAGAAGATTTAAGTCTACATGAACGAGTCATTACCCACTAGACCAAAAAAGGAGCATTGTAATCATTTGTGTTAATCTCCTACCCAGCCCAGACAATAAGATTTTCCTGGGTCAGTATTGATTTGCATTACTTGGTGTTTCCCCTGAAGACAAATTTCAGCCTTGGTTTCAGTAGCAAGGAATCTACCACTAGTTCTAAAACACTTTTTTTGTGCTTGGTTATCCTTGTAGTTAAGAAGCTTCCAACTCCAAATTTGCCAAGCTTTAGCTTCTTAGGGTTTTTTTAATACAAAGATCTTTCTATTACTGAAAGTATTTCCTGATATCATGGTTTGTGTCTCATGAATAATGTACGTCGAGATGGACAAGGGTACAGATTACACTGTGGCAAGTTAGTAACTGGGTAAGTCTTTCACAGACTTCACTGAATTCAGCACAATGATGTGAGAAGCTAATAGGATTTACACACGACCATTACAGAATAAAACCATGGTTTTGTCTGCATTGCATGTTCTGTTATAAAGTAGAGGTACAAGTTTAGTAGTGAAAGCAGCCCAGTAGCTCTGTGAGAGGCAAGAAGAAAATTCTGTTGTTTAGTGATCAATCTAAAGTGTCAAAAAAATGAATGAAATTAATTGTACCTATAGGTGTCATTCGTCATGTGGGAGATGCCTTGAAAGATCATTCTTCCAAATCCAGAGGACGAATATGTGCCGTAGGAATTGCACCATGGGGCATTGTAGAAAACAAGGAAGATCTGATAGGAAAAGATGTAAGTGTTTAAGGAAACAGCTGTGTAACAAAATACATTGTTAATATTTCCTGAAGTATTACTTTTTCCATCTCTAAAGCATGCCTAGAAGGTGAAATTGAACAATTTCTTTTAAAAAAATTGTTGTTTAAGTGTATTGCTCAGGTTGTCATATATGACCTTAAAGTGAATATGGAACTAGTGAGGTTTCCATTGCTTTCATTAATAAAGTCCTCTCTGTCGTGACAGTTTTATGTCCTAACTTCAGTGTGGTACATTGAGACTTTTATAAATCACATAAGGGCCTTTATGTGTGCAAGGCTGGCATTTATTATAGATCGGTACTCTGGAGTGGCGTATGAATTACCAGGAACTCCAAATGAGAATGTATTTTCTAAGGCACTAAGAGGATTATGTAACAGCACAGTGTGTGAACAAGGAGAGCACGTTAATGAGCTTAGGGGAACATGCAGGGGAGTGCACAATGTGACTGTCATCCTCCAAAGAAAACACTGCTGTCAGGAGTTCAGATCTGGAATGTAAAAGCAAGCTCTGTTTCTAATTCTCCTCTGGTTTTGGTTATAAAGGTTTGCTTGGTTTGTTTCCTCAGAAGACTCTGAGTGTGCCTCTGTTGGGTGGTGTGGGGCATTTTCCCATTTGATTCTTAGTTCTAATCCAGGTGCATCTCTCCTCTTGACACACAGGTAACACGAGTTTACCAAACAATGTCAAACCCTCTAAGTAAACTCTCTGTGCTCAACAGTTCCCACACACACTTCATTCTGGCAGACAACGGCACATTAGGTAAATATGGAGCTGAAGTAAAGTTACGGCGTCAGTTGGAAAAACACATTTCCCTCCAGAAAATTAACACACGTAAGTACGAGTGGGGCAAACTGTAAACTGAACATCTTCAAGGAAGGGAGGGAAGGAGGGCCTGAAATACTTAAAAGTATGGAAGTCAAAGGCTTTTTCCAGCTCTTTCCAGTGGAAATGTGATCAGGACTGTGTGACTGAACTCGAACATGTGCTGGCTGATAAGTGGTGAAAGAGCCCACATCGAACTGGGCAGAAAAACCATGGAGTAAGGATTGTATAAAGGGGTGAAGGAAAATTGACAAATAATAGTGAGGAGAAGCTTCAAAGCAGTGAGAATATAAGGGAAACAAAGAATTTGTGCACTTCTAGGCTAGAATTCATAAGCATCAGTAAACACACAGGATGAGAGGATTTTTTACAGTTCTTGTTTACAGGAATCCTGTGCAGCCCAGTGATTTCTGATGCTGCATGTTCACAGGAGCATTTTATTTTCTCTTTTATACATGGATTTGTTTCATTTGAAATACCACACTTAAAATTCTTTGGTCTTCCTGATAAACTTAGCAGGCATTTTGATTTTTGATGACAGTCAAGACAATTTCACCTTAATGCTTTCATATTTAGAGTTTTGTGCAGTTTTGAAATTTCTTCCAGTTATTATGGCCTCACTAAAATAATTTTCTAGAACCTCTGTCATCGTTATTTAGAAAAAAATTCTTTTAAAAGAGTATTTTCATTAACATGCAAAAGGAATTATTTTTAAAAGTTGAAATTCAAAAAAACCAAATTATTTAAAAATAAACCCACAACCCTCATTAAAAATGGTCCAAAAAATGTTAATAGTCTTTGAATTCACACTTCAGTTAAGACCTACTGGAGAATCTACATCAGTTCTACCAGTTGCCTTTCTTACGTCTTACAGGTGCCTCTGTAAACTGTGGAGGCCTGTGAAAATAAGAGAAAACAAACATCCATAATGGCAATTGCATTGAACTCTACAGAATTTTCTAACAGGGTCTAAGTGCTCTCATGGGTAGAGCAGAAGAATCAAGTAGAGTGCCAGGTAAAGCTAAAAGGCACAATTAGAGATCAGCCATGGGGTATCCAAATGTTCTGGGAAGTCTCTCAGTACTTCTCTATGGCAAGCCTAAGAAACAGCTCAGGAAAATGCTGCCCCTTGCCTTTGAGCATGGAGGCAGTGACAGGTACTGCTGCCTACAGATGGAAACAGCTCACCTTAGCCTACTTCTGTCATCTTTGTCTTCTCCAGAAGTGCTGGCAGAGCTGTGAGGTTGTAGAAGGGAGCATTGGCTTGGAAGATCAGGAATTCAGGGCCCATAGACAAGATGTTCTGTGTCATTCCTTGTAATACCACTGGGACTTGGGGATATCAACTCTGATTTGGGTAGTTGATGATTTTTGTCATGAGAAGGGCGAAGTTGGGAATACACATAGAAACCTGTTGTGTGAAGGGCTGCAGTACACCTGTTAGTAACAACATACAGGGAGTTGTTTTGTTTCTTTTTAATCACTCCAAGCACAGGCACCTCTTCTGGAAATCTCAGGAGGAATCACTAAAGATTTCATGGACACACAGGCCGGCCCATGCTCTGTGACTCCTCTTATCAGAGCTGGGGTGTACTGACAGGAGGATGTCAGGAAGCTTCTACTGTTATTGTGCATGGTGTTCCTGTTCTTCATAGAGGAGGTCAAGGTTGAAAATATGAATGTGTTCTCAGCCAAACAAAAAAAGTGCATCTTTAGAAAGTGCTGGTCATTTCACTGATTAAGAACTGAATTCAAATGCTTATGATAGTGGAATTAGTCAGCATTCGTGTAATGTTTTGTCCTTCATTTCCCCAAGTTTCTTGTGACCAAGGCTACTGAGACCATGTGACCTGTGGGCTTCCCTTTGTCATCCTATGCCTGGAGATCACAGTGAGGCAGGGACAGCAAAGGGATGCTCAGCTGTCGTCTCTTCCATCGACCAACCATGATAAACCAGCCTCATGCTAAAAACGCTAATTTCATTTTTTGTCTTAGGAATAAGCATAGGTATGTCACCTTACTGAAGAATTCCCATAGGTGTAACCCATGAAGAGTTAAAGCATCAAAGGCTGTAGCTGGGAGCCATCCAAGTAACAGTGAAGCTGATGAAGCAACAGGACAGTCATGTTAGCTGCTTTATCTGTACCTGATGTCTGTTGAGAGAGATTACAAACGTCCCCCAACACTGAGTGGATAAGTTATCAGTATGAAGCTGATGCAAAAGCAAGGGCAGAGAGACGTCTTAGTCTTTTCCTTTTGGGGCCGTGAAACAGCATATGGATGTTTTGCCTCACACTGGCCATAAAATGGCCATCATTTTTCCCAAGAGCTCTGGTTTGAAGTGATACTCTAACACAGAAATCACATCCAGTTATTTTAATTTCTTAAGTGTGTTTCAATGACACTTCTTTTTTTTCTTGTTTGTGTCCTTCTGTTTTTTGCAGGACTGGGGCAAGGTGTTCCTGTAGTTGGCCTCATAGTGGAAGGAGGTCCCAATGTGATCTCCATTGTCTTGGAGTGTCTGCGGGAAGAACCCCCTCTCCCAGTTGTGATCTGTGATGGCAGCGGGCGAGCATCCGACATTCTGTCATTTGCACACAAGTATTCAGAAGAAGGAGGGTAAGGTTTCAAGATCTTCACCAAAGCTGTGTAGGACTATATGCCTTGCTTTCATAGACCTTCATTAAAAAAACCCTCAAGGACAAAACGCTGCTAGCAGAGGCATTCTGCTGTCTGTCAGCTTTGTTGCCCATTTGATCTTGGCCCTGGAGTTAATGAGTAGAAATCGTTACCACTTTGAATGCATGGGATGGTCCTTTGAAATGAGCTTGCTCTCAGTCAGCACACTGTTGTACAAGCTCCATCAGGGTTTGCTGCACTATACTCGGTGCTGGGTTGGGCATGGTAGAACCAATGACATGTTCCCAGGAGTAACTCTTTTCCGCAGGCCAAGGCTGAGGTTAATCAGTGCATGGATTTGCAAAATTTGTACTGCCTGATTCTGCTGTGTGAATGAACTTCATTGTCCCAGAGTGCCAGACCAGCTGTGGAAATGTTGGACTTTGTTCATTCTCTTGCTTTTGCCTTACAGGCAAACACCTCATTGTCTTAATTAGGGTATGGCATACCTGTCTTGTGCTGAAGAGCCTATTTCCTCCACTGATGTTTAAGCTTAGCTTGGGTTAAATACTAAGCAGACAAGTAGTGTTGTAAGCAGTGTGGATGTTATTTGCTGAATTAGGAGAGCAGCTCTTATGCTGGATTTTGTTGATGTTTAGACATAGCACATACTTAATTGCACCAACAGTATTTATGATTCAGCAACTTTCTTTTCCTTCCTGTCTAATGAGGTCCCTTAGTTTAGATCAAACTTTGCTTTTTTTTTTCTTTCTTATTCATTCTTCCTATCAGCTCATAGGTAATTGAAAGAGCTTATCAGGATCAGTCTGTCTGAGATGTGCTCACTGCATGACTTTCCCTCCCACTGCACATGATGCAGTGTTCAATTTGTTTCTCCAATAATTATGTTAAGATAAATGTGTTCATCTAGTAAGGCAGATCTATAATGACCATTTTTTGTCAGTCCAATCATTTTCTCCAAGTGAACTTTGAATTTTACTGCATGTCTCACGCACCTGCTGGTAATATTTGCCATAATCTGAAAATACATGTGTTTTATTAGGAAATGGATGAGGATTGAAGGGCTGTTTCATATTGCTTTGGGAGATCAAACATTTCTGACCTTTCTAGAATGTTTTCAATCCAATTTCTTTAGTTATCTTTTGGATTGTTCATTTGTTTCTCAGTTGGGTATTATGAGGTTTCAGATGCACTAGCAAGTTTAGTCCTCTGTTTGAGACAGTAACCAAGGTGACATATCAGAAATGTGAAGTATTTTGGGGTTTTTAGCTATATGCAAAGGGATTTGGAACATTTATAAGCAAAGGTGGGGGTCCTGTAAGGCCTAGCGATAAAATCCTGAAGACTGAACTTGTTAACAGAAGTGTATCTATGCACTATAAGAGGAATAACTGTATATTACTGTTTCTTAAACAGCAGGCCTTCTGAGTATCTATTCATTCTGGCAAAGTCTTCTTTTATGTCTCATTTTTCATTTAGGATAATAAGTGAATCCCTTAGGGACCAGCTTCTAGTTACCATCCAGAAAACCTTTAACTACAACAGGAATCAAGCTCATCAGCTGTTCGTCATTCTTATGGAGTGCATGAAAAAAAAAGAACTTGTAAGTGTCCTAAACATAGTTCACAACGGTAATTTCTGTGACCAAACTTCACAGAGTACTTTCAAGTGCAATTTTCCCAGGGTTATAGTTTAAACTTTTTTTTTCCATATAGCTCCATTAAATGTACACATTCATTCGTAAGCATAGGCCAAGAATGGATTCCATCTTTGGAGAGCCTCAAAAACAAATTTCAGATTCTTCTCCTGTGTAAAGTGATAGGAGTCTTTTTACACAGACTTCAGCAAGGCAGACTAAGATACTGAGATAAATGCACTAAACCCAGGATCAGCTGCAGAAAGTAGAGGAAAGATAATTGAAGAAAAGGTTCCTAGGAGCAAACAGCATTCAGAGTGCATCAACACAGTTTTGGTTTTCTGACATAGTTACTCTTTAACAGCCTTTCATTCCAGGAAGAGGGACTTTGCAGGCCTTTCAAAAGCAACTGAAACACTGTGTTCCTGAAGATCCCACCTTTCTTGCTCGTGGTTTGCTGCAGGTCTGCTCTATGTGCTGTACTGCTCACTCAGGTTCCTGCCTGTCTCCCATATCCCAGCTGCAGAGAAAAGTGTGCTCAGGAAAAGAAAGTCTTTGACATTCAAATCTGTCATCTGGAAGCAGTGTATTGAAGTTGTGTTCACTGTGCCTTTGCAGGCAAAATGAATCCTTGAGTGTTTGACTAATTGTTTCAGTGAATTTTTGTAAATCCGAAGCCAGGATGAGTTCCACACATACACCTTCACTGGAAGTAAAGTTGGTAATAAATATGACTCTGATAAGCTGACTGAAAGAGAGTCAGCCTTCCTAGAAGAACTAGTTGAGAGAAGAGAGCCCACAGCTGCCTTAGACTGTTTTGAATCTAAAATGTGCGTCAGAGCATACCTGGTTTACTCAGCAAAATTCAAACACTGGCTGTGCAGCCTAAGCAGACTTACGGTTATGGTTTTGTGTTGACAGTTTTGTCTGTTCTTGTTAATTAGTAATATTTTTTCTGTAGTTCTTCTTTTTCTAATATCATGTAGCTTTGCATTCATGCAAAATACATTCTAACTGTTGAGAAAATTGCTATTCTCAGTAGTTAATGTGAATATTCACTTTTGGAAAATGAAGAATTGGAGGGTTTTGGTCTGCATTCGGTATTAACTTTGTTAACATAGAATATTTGGTTATTCTGCTTTTGAATTCTTCTAATATGTAGTTAAATGGCTAAGATTTACATTAATTACTGTTTTAAACACTGAATTGTAGTGGACTGAACTAAGCAAATGAGACTATAAATAATTGCTTTTCTTTACTTGGTTCTGCCTTTTTGATTGTCATATGTAACACATCCTGCAGCTAGAGAATATTTGAGTGTTATCATCAATAAAATGGAGGCTATGATAATTATCTTGGGTAATTAGCATTTCCATTTCCATGACTCTTGGAAAGTAATAGAACCATCAGAAAACAATCAGTTTTGCACGGAAGTTTTGTCACCAGTTTTTAAAATTCATGAGTTTGGTGAAGATTTTCATCAAGTTTGTCATGTTTACCAATGTAGGAATATTTTAGGATAACGTCATTGAAAGAATTTAATTAAATGCTTTTGTGAAAATTAAATTTCAAAGAAAAATTTAGTGGAACTGTATTTTCTTGAAAAATCTGAAGTTGTAGGAAATAATAAGGGTGCACCATTCTGCTCTATTTTCTATCCATATGTTTAGTCTCTCCTTCCTGTTTTGTAATTTTGTGTTTGGTTTTGTGCTGCCCTTTAGATCACCGTGTTCCGCATGGGCTCCGAAGGGCAGCACGACATTGAGATGTCCATCCTAACTGCTCTCCTCAAAGGTGCGTTTTCCAAGCACTTAGAAAGGATGCACAAAAGGATCCCAAGAAGACATTCCTGTACTCTGAGGTTCACTCTTCATGTTTAAGTCTTTGATTTCTGCACTTGGATTCTAACAAGTACCTGAACATGTTTGGTTCAAGGTCAGATTAGCGTGAAGCATAAAATCTATATTGGAAGTTGTGTGTGGCCTTCCTCCCCTGAAAGCCTGGGATGGCAGTGCTGCAACAACTGTACTGCTGATATTTCAGCTCATTTTATTGCAGTTCTAGCATACATTAATAAAGTTAGAAAAAAAAAGTGGGATGATAAAAGGCTACCTGGATTTTTCCAGATCTCAGATTGTGCCATTTAATCCTTAGGATCAGTTCCATATTTATTTGGAGTTTGCTCTGTTTGCTGAAACAGCTGTTTTCTGTCTGCAGGTATATAGTAGTTGATACCTGCTCACTATGGGATCACCAGAGACCCCAAAGCTAAGGAATAAAGAGAGGAATTTTTACACTCATCCACAGTATCAGCCAGAGGAGCTGAGAGGGATCTTTTAGGAGAGTTAAATGTCTGTCTTTAGCATCAGAATAAAAGTCTATGTGGCAGCTTTAAAAAAAAAAAAAGATAATCTCATTAATCGCTTATGAATTAGGATTATGGGTTAAATGGAAGATGCTATGAATTGATTTAATGAATCCACTGCTTTGTGGCAGAATTATTCTAATAGTAGCATGATATAGAGCCAGCCGTAACTTGCTGTTTTCTAATAATTGCAGAAGGTTGTCCAGTCTTGTTTCACCATGTGTGAAATATGAAAAATCTGTGTGTTTCTCTTTAGGTACCAATGCATCTGCTCCAGACCAGCTCAGCCTGGCTTTGGCCTGGAATCGTGTAGACATTGCACGCAGCCAAATCTTTGTCTTTGGACACCACTGGCCAGTAAGACAAAGTTTTCTTTGTCATTTTGTTTGTCAGTACTTTAAATTAAGTTGTGTAATATTTGCTCCTTGGATTTTGATGCTGCACTAGCAGCAGTGGTGGAACACTGCATTTCATCTGTGTAACTAAAATCTTCTATTTAAGCCACCTTCATGTCTCACTGTATTGATGTTTTTTGCTTTACTGTGTGAACTATCTGATGCTGAATTACTCTAAAGTATCATGAGGAGAGCAGCCTGAAAGGGGCTGTAAGAATGAAGGGAAAGAATTTCAGTGGGTTTTTTGCTTAGTTGTCTTTCTTGAAACTGTGCAATAAAATGACACTCAGAGGAATACCATTCGTGTGCGTGCTGTGCATAATGGAGAGATGTATTTCATTTGGGAGCTTGTATAGTTAAATTTAAACAAATGTTGCTGCATATGCAGTTTTATTCCTTTGCTTCTAGTAATGTGGTGATTTCAATATTCGAGGTTCATTAAAATGCTTATACAGAGAGGATTTAATAATCCTAAAGATTATGAAGTATAACTACTATTAAACATTTAATTGGATGGAATGTCACAATCTCCGTATTACTGTGGTTAGATTCAGAGGTTCCACCAAGAACTGAAGCCTGTTACTGCTTTGGCCTGTTTCATACTTCTACTGTGCAGCAGTTTGTGGAAGCAGTACCAGCAAGTTGGGATTCACTGTCACTCCAGTTCATAGAGATTGCTTTCAGACCAGCCTGTGCTGCCGCTTGGAAGTTGCAGTTTTGTTCAGGCTTTTGAATGGATTTGTGGTAGCTGGGCAAAAGAGAGTTTTTTAAGACTAATAAAACCCCAGGAAAGAAGCCTGGTTAAAGGCTTGGTCCTGTAGTTGTCAGTGCAGAGCACAGGTAGTTGTAATCCAATTTTCTTGTCTGTGGAGTTTATGTAACCTAAGCATTATCTGGAGCAAGTTAAGCCTCCAAATCGCAGACAAGTAGTGTGGTGCATGTGTGCCTCTGCCCTGGGAAGCTAGGTTGGAAAGGGGAAGGACTTCAGGTGAAGACTAAAAGTGTCTTTAGCGGTATAAACAGAAATACTGTCTGCAGAACAGAAATGAACCGGTGAGTGGCTCTCTGTCCTCTCCTCTCTGCCCTGCAGTATGGATGCTATTTGGCATCATGCAGCATTCTTGTTAAGCTCTTTCTGTCCAGGTCTTGTTGCTGTTTATTTTGATAACTATTGCTTTCAGAGATGGCAGAGGAACTGAAGTGTCCCAATCCTCTCATACTAATTTTATTTTTCAAGAGAAATCCTCCCCGGTCAATTTCCTTCAATGCTTTGACTTTCAGTGTTACTAAGTTAGACATAACAGCTTTAAAACAAGGGTCAAGCTGTGACTATGCAGAAAGGCCATTAAACTAAGAGAAATTACCATTTTTAGCTGACTCAGTTTGAGAAGTGGTGACTGGGGGGTGAGCTTGGTAGGAGTGTACTCAATTAAATAGTTACTGTACAATCAATTGGATTTCTAATACTTTAATGCATTATAAATACAGCCTTTGGGAAGCCTTACAGCTCCTGATGGTACAGCTCCTGAGAAGGAAAAGAAATCTCCAGCACCTCAGACTAAAGCAGGCAGAGGGAAAGGAAAAGGGAAGAAAAAGGGAGGAAAAGCAAAAGAAGAACCAGAAGAAGAAACAGACCCAAGAAAACTTGAACTCCTGAACTGGGTGAGATGAAAGTATTTGTATTAAAACTGTTGAAGATTTTTTTTTCATTCTGAGGTACAAAGAGTGATTTGGGAACTCAGTCCATATCCTAAGTAGTGGAAATGGTTGTGGTTGTTACCCCCAACCAACTCGTTTGTACTCATGTGGTCTAACATTCTCCATTCTGCTATTCAGGTGAATTCCCTGGAGCAGGCTATGCTGGATGCCCTGGTGCTGGATCGAGTGGACTTTGTGAAACTGCTTATTGAGAATGGAGTGAACATGCAGCACTTCCTGACTATTCCTCGCCTGGAGGAACTTTATAATACTGTGAGTGAGCAGAAATACTAAAATGCCCTGTGATATCTTCGCCACTGTATTGTATGTGCCTTGAATCACCACAGAAAGGTTTATAAAAAAGGGATATTTCACAGCCCTTGATAGAAAGGTATTTCTCACTGTAGCCCAGTTCCTTCTTTTCACGCCTCTGGGGTGTGATGGCACATGGTTGTTGTCTAGAGCTCTGCTTAAGGTGCCAGATCACCAATTATGTTCGTGTTTGCAAAAAATCTGAAGAATTGAAGCTCTAATGGATCATTAATTATTTTTGTTTCAGAGACTGGGTCCACCAAATACGCTGCATTTGCTAGTCAGAGATGTGAAAAAGGTAAGCAGTGTTACATTTCTGTGATTACATTAGCCATGTGAATCAACAGTAAAAGCAATCATAGCATGGGGGGAGCAGGCATTTGAAATTAGATGGCAGCTGTTAAGAAAAGCAAAATTAAATGTCTTCCTGTGGCAACAGTGACGTCTGTCTAAATCGGGTATGGCAGTGCTAGTAATTTAAAAACTAAGGGGTTAACTAAATTAAGCTCCTATAGTGTAATGTGGCATTCGAGATTTACATTGATGTTTCTTCTCTACAAGAAGCTCCCAATGCAGCGTTACAGGGGAGGAGTGGAAGGAAAGGCCTGTTGGGTTTAACTGGAAGCCTCACCCATGAATGCAGAATTTGTTCCCTTTTGTTTGTTTCCTTGTGTTTTCTTGTTACTTTTCTCCCACCATCTGACTTTTACCTGGGAGAAAATCTCCTCTGTCCTAAATTTGTTACTCATTTGTTTCCATTACATAAAAATTTGTTCATTATATGTGAATAGGGAGGGTCACTGTAAGATTTCTCTTATTTTCTCTCTTTGAGGTTTTGAAGTTTTTATTCAGTAAAATTCAGCTGCATGAATTTGCCTGTTTTTGTTTCTGCAAGGAAAACTCCCAGTTATTCCAGCGAGATTCCGATGTGGGAATGATGCACTTCCGTGTTAATGTGTAATTCATATTCATCTGCTTCATAGTTTTAACACTTTTCTCATTCAGTGTTGTCACTTTGAGTGTTATTAATGTTCCTCTGCATTCTGCTGTCTGTCTGTCTCTCCTCTTTTTCATTGCATTTTCATGCTCCCTCCCTCAGCGGCAATCCCGGGGATTCAGTTGGGTTAACTTGGAGGTGATGTGCTTCCTTAGGATGTAGTTGTTTCATCATAGCAGCTGCTCAGTGGTGCTGTAGAATCAGTCGTTGCTGTAGGATGTAGCTTGTACAATGAAGCACCGTTTTCTTTCCAGTGGAGTCAATACAATTACCCAGTTTTAGCTGTAACCGCCAAAATTAGAATTTGCCTTTTGCTTTGATTCTGGGCTGCACGTTAATCATGGTCTGCATTGTAGTCTCAACTGTAGATAATATGATGAAACGTAAGTTTCCATAAAAAAAGTATGTAAAGTATGACTGTCAGGATATTCACCATGAAATTATCATGCTTTTATACTAGATTAATGATAATCAGCACAAAGTTTCTTCATTTCGTCAATATAGCCCTTTTAAACAAAGTAAACTTGTATGGACAGTGGTATATGAGTAAATCAAATGAAAATTTGTTCACAACTATGAATTCTGCTAAAAACCAAACCAAAAAACTATGACCCCAAAAATTCTCATTATGTGAATCAGTTACCATTAATTTCACACAAATGTTCAAAGACTGAACCCAGTGGCTGTAATACCCATCTGCCAATTTAATCATGACGTATGTCTAGCCAGGCAATTTAATCTATGTCATGTTTTCTTACTCTAATCCTTATTAAGTTGTGGGGGTTTTTTTGTAGGGAAATCTTCCACCAGATTATCATATCAGCCTAATAGATATTGGTCTTGTCCTGGAATATCTCATGGGTGGAGCCTATCGCTGCAACTATACTCGGAAAAGTTTTCGGACTCTTTATAATAATTTATTTGGACCAAAGAGGGTAAGAATGAGTTCATTCTGGATGTGGCCATTGTGCTGATGGTAAAAAATAAGTATTACTCTGTTCCTTTGTTTTTGTGAAAATTTAATATGCAATTAAATTCTAAAGAAATGCTGCAAGGTAGAAGTTGAAACTCCAAGAGTGAAGTTATGTAAGAAAGTTGTAAGACATCTGTGTTAAAGGATTGGAGGACACAGGAGGTGATGAATACACTGACCTGGAGGTGAATTTCCTCCTATTCCAGTAGTTTACAATCCAAGTATTTCTAACAGTGGTGTGCTTAGAAGCACCTTTTTTTTTGAGCTTTTGTGACTACATGGTGATTTTATTTCTCAAAGCTCTATTTATCAAATGATTCATTTAACTGTTCAGTCTGAATTAAAATCTTCCCTTTGAGTGCAGGATAGATATTTCCTAATCCATTGCATTCCTGCAAATACAGTTAAAATGAAGAGCAACTAATTGCAGCGTTATTGGTACAATTATTTGTAACAGTAAGTTTCATAACAAATGCTGTACATTTGTAAATGAAAATGGGTTTGCTTGGTTGAAATTTTCCTCCCATCTAACTGATTTTCTTTTCTATTTTTTAATATTCAGCCAAAAGCTCTTAAACTACTGGGGATGGAGGTAAGTTGAATTTATTTAAAATGCTGATTTTATCAAAACATTTCTTGGTACAGTTCTGTTCTTGGTCTTAGCTTTTTCATTATTACTGTGATTTACAGAAAATTTCAACTAGACAGGATATTCCATTTTGCAAACATTGTATGAAATACTTCTGACTGGTTTTTTAAGGATAACGTCTTTAGAACTGCCTAAAGCTCTGCTTAATAGTCTTCAGGCAATTTTTAGCAGCTATGTAATAACATGCTTCACGTTGGAACATACCGTAGATTAAATTATTCATGTGTATACATTAATTACATTGAAAAGAGAATGTGATCCAGCAGTGCTTCCTCTGGCAAAATCTCCTTTAACTATGAAATAACAATTTCTGTGCTTAATGATGTTTTAGCATAGAGAAAACATTTAACTGGGGTGAAAACCAAGGTGGTCAGATGCTGTTCTCCACTATAAAACATGCTTGCTACTGTGATGGCACCATGCTTTGTAAACAGTGAGGCTGATCCAGAATTTTGGATCCAGCCCCTACATCAATTGCTTCTGTGTCTGCAGAAATCTGTAATTGAGCAAAAACAAATCCGGGATGATGCCTAAAAACTCACTCTGAACTCACATCTTCACTTCTGTTGGAGGTAGTTGCTTTTGTTTCTGAAAAAAAAAATCACTGTAGACCAGGAAAGCACTGACACCAAGAGTCAGGTGCATTTCTGTAGGAAGTGGGATTTTATCAGTGCTGTAATAGTGCTCAAACACAGTAGGTGTTCATGCTGCTTGTGTTATAGTTGATGTGAACCATACCCCCACACAAATGCCCCTATTTCCCCTGGCAGATAAGCAGCCTTTTTCTCAACAGAGAAAATCTGTAGAGAACCTCTGAAAGAGGTTATGTTTAATCTCTCTGATCAGCTTCCTGTTTTCTACCTGCTCAAGGCCAAAAGCTCAGCTCCTCAGAGGTGCGACCCTTTTTGATCAGCATTGATCACAGTGCTTCTCCAAAAGCACATTTTGATTTTCCTATTTCTTTCAGTGAGAAATGTTTTATGTGGCAAAGACTGAAGTGTTCTTTCCACTTGACAGCAGGTAGAGCCCTTCTTCCAAGAGAAAGAAAAAATTAAAGGAACATTTACATTTCTTTTGCTGAAGTGGTCAGTAAATTGCTGTGACTCCATGTGGTTGGGTTGGGTTTTTTTCATTTCCAGTATTAGCAGCTCTAAAACAGGAAGTTTAGACTTCTCAGCACTTCTTGTCTTACACAGGGGTTTGTTTTTATTTGATTTTCCTAGTGTGTAGAGGACCTGATTTTTGGTCCTCCATTTGAGATTTTATGTCCTGTGCTTCAGAGATGGTCAATGCTTAGAGCAATTAATGACCCTTGAATTTTTCATAGAAGACAGAGGTCACCACTTGCAGTTCTTAAAACTGAAGAAGTGGATGCTCAATTGCTGAGCTGAAGAGTCATCTTTGGAAACTTGGGGTGGGAGGCTGAACTCTGAATTTGAATTTAAGTTCACATTTTGTTGAAAAATAGTGCATTATGCTGTGCTTGCTTGAACAAGAACTGATTTTGTAGAATAGCAATTTCTTTTACTTGCAATCCACTTCTGAGATTCAAATCAAGATCTACAATGATGATGAGCTCTGTCTACACTTAGATATGCAATGTTCTTCCTGCAATTTTAAACCCTAATTTTCCCAATCATGGCTTTTCTCCCTTCAGGATCCTGCTTCATTGTCACTACTTCCCTTCAGTTACTTCCATGCTGGTTCCTGTAGTAATTGCCTATCCTCCCTATCCCTTTAAGAAATGGGATACTTAATACCTTCCGTGTGCACTGCATACATAACGGAGATTGCTTATTCCAAGGTGAAGACTCCTCTTAATATCTTGCTGTTCTTAAGGGTGCTGTGTGCCTGTCTTTGCCTTTTGCATGTTGCCATGACCTGCACGTCAGTCTGAAAAGTACCTGTAAGATGTGCAGCACTGCTCTGCAGGGATAGACACAGACATATGGAATCAGAAATTACAGGGGAGCCTATCCATAGGGAATTCAGCTTTGTTAGAGCCCCATGGACACTGCAGAGGAATTAATTAAATATTAATTTGTTGCAGACCAGCCTGTGCAATTCCACGTGCAGCAGAGATTTGTGTACAATGCAGTGTGAAGGGATGCCTTCAGTACCAAGGGGTTCTACTGCACTTTTCCAGGATGGGGGACTTGTAATTATGTGTACAAGGAACAGCACCCTGAATAAAATACGAGTCTGTGTGTGCTTGCCCAGTGCATGCTTGGTCCTATTGCATTCATTGTAGCAAACAGCAAAACCAAATTAGAACTTTGAATATTAATGTGTCCTCTCAGTACTTGTTCCGTGCATGGTGCTGTTGTCAGGTGAGCTATTAGAAACTGATGGGAATCATTTTTCTTCTGTTCTTCCCAGGATGATGAGCCTCCCACAAAAGGGAAGAAGAAAAAGAAAAAAAAGGAGGAAGAGATTGATATTGATGTGGATGACCCAGAAGTCAGCCGCTTTCAGTACCCCTTTCATGAGCTGATGGTGTGGGCTGTGCTCATGAAACGGCAGAAGATGGCCCTCTTCCTTTGGCAGCGAGGGGAGGAATCCATGGCCAAGGCACTTGTGGCTTGTAAACTCTACAAGTCTATGGCCCATGAGTCTTCTGAGAGTGAGCTGGTGGATGACATCTCTCAGGATCTGGACAACAACTCAAAGTTAGTAGATGCAGAGCAGATTTTATGTCTATTTGATACAAGCTTGCTGAGAAGCTTTACTTTTAGTTAAGTACAAATAATTTCTAGAACGTAGTTTCACAGAATGCCATTTGGAGCCAATTTATCAACTATAGGCAAGGCAAAATGTGGTCTCGGGACCCCAAGGCAACACTAGCAAGGAGAAGACTTGCTTTTTTTCTGACAAAAGGCATTCTTTCTTCAGCTTCTCTCTCTAAAACTAGCTAGTTTTATTTCACAAAGTTATTTTCAGAATTTGATAATTTAACTCACATAAGTTAAGGAGTATCTGATGATATATCCAAAATGCCTTTAAGGTGTTACTGGTCTAAGTGAATTCCCTCTGTTCACTAACAGTTTGTTTGGAACTTTTGTAGACTGTCCCAAATCAAGCTTGAAATCAGTTGTTTTTGTCCCTGTACATGTGTGTGGATAAACGTGATGCCCAGTGAACAGAGCTAAAACCCCAAAGCAAACTGATTTCTAAGTCAAACTTCACTGATCTTATCTTGTATCTCCCAGAGATTTTGGCCAGCTGGCTGTTGAACTCTTGGATCAGTCCTATAAACACGATGAGCAGATTGCCATGAAACTGCTGACCTATGAACTGAAAAACTGGAGTAATTCTACCTGCCTGAAGTTGGCTGTGGCAGCTAAACACAGGGACTTCATTGCTCACACCTGCAGCCAGATGCTCCTAACAGACATGTGGATGGGGCGACTGCGCATGCGGAAAAACCCCGGCCTTAAGGTAATTCTGTTCTGCATCATTTCCAAGAGAGTTTGTTGCATGGAGCACTTTGTTATACATAGTGTTTGCACAGAAAAAATGGCTTACTTAGAGATGTTTTAAGAACATACCTGCTTTAAAGCTAATTTCTTTTGTTTCCAAATTCAGGATATCTGAGAAACATTACACCATGGCATAGGAAAATGTAACTCCATGAAAGACTTAACGTGATTGGAATCTGAGAGAGAAGCTGTGGCTTTCAATAAAGCATGAGATTTATTAATTGAGAGCATATTCCTTCTATTAAAAATTAGTTGGATACAAGCAAAAATATCATTAGGGGTCCATGCAAAGGGAATAGAGATAAAATGAACCAGATGTGGACACATGCTTCTTATATTGCTTAATGTTGTACCAGAAGACACAGTCGAGACTCAGTGTTGAAAAGAGTGAAAACTGTGCAATTGCATTGTGTGAAACCATGTGATTTTCATTTCCTGCTTCTGTGATTTGATGATGCAGTCTCCCCTGCTGATTTTAATATTCCCTAATTGTTTGATTTACAAAAAAACATGTGAGGGGGCTCTCACAGAAGAGAAACACGAGTGAGTCAGTGCTAAGGAAGCGGAGCAGTGTTTGCTTGTGTGTGTTTTTATGTGAATATAATCCTTTCTTTGTTGAGTTATGCAGTTGCTGTCACGCATATGGAGGCCCATCCTGCTCACCTCCTTATTTGCTTAAATCCCCCTTACTGACAGAGTGCTGTATTTGTCTTCCCAGGTCAGATTCCCAATGTGTATGCTGACATACACATTGTACTGTCTCTGCCATTCTCAGTTTATTTCCAGTTTCCAGTATCTCCTTCTTAAGCCTTTTTAAAATCTTCAGGCAAGTGTCTTCCCTTTCAGATTGCATCATTAGGTACTTCCTAAACCTGTTTATTATTTTCCTTTCTTTTCTCCAATGAAGTAATCAACCTCCTGATGTTTGTTCTAGTTTCATTACCTGCCTTCTTTTCCCTGCTCCTTTTCTGTACTTTGATTTGTGTTTCTGTATCTAAGCAATCTCATATAGTAAGAGAATTCTCCCCGTGCTATCTGCAAAGATTCTTTTATCTTTCATAGTTTTTTTAACTATTAAAACTAATTATAGTAGGTGACTGAAGTAACTATAAACTCCAGTAATAAACCTGAAGGCCTCTTCTAACCCCCCCAGTGTCCATTCCATGACATTTCTCTGCACACTAATTTTGGAGCACAATTTCTTAATTGCAGAGTATTTGTGGACATGGGAGGGTTTCCAGGTTGCCGTATGTCGTGCAATACCTTATTGTCAATGCCTCTTACATACTTAGTCATTTTCTTTTTAGGTTTGAGGATGGCAGAATAACTTGAATACTATACAAAGGAAAATTTTGGGTTGGGACCTACCTTGTTATGAAATCTATAATGGAAACAAATACTGAGTTGAATTCTTTCTTGTTTACAGGTTATAATGGGAATTCTCTTCCCTCCCACCATCCTTTTCCTAGAGTATCGGAGTTATGATGACTATTCCTACCAGACATCAAAAGAAAATGAGGAAGGCAAGGAAAAGGAGGAGGAAAATGCGGTCAGTAATGGAGATTATTAGAAAGTTCTAATATCACAAGAGTGCTTATTTTTCTGAGTGTTCTGTTTATGCTGTAGCTCAGGTTAAAATCTTTAATGCCTCTGTGGGATAAAATCAGTAAAGAATTTTGGAGTGCATAGACTGAATTCTCAGAGCAAATGAAGTGTCTGTGTAGCTCCATGGATTTATGGAATTCTATTTCTATACTTTTTTAAAGAGGTCTGTTGCTCAGGGGAATCCCTGCGTAGTTAACGGTTGGCTGAGGCTGTGGTTGAGGAAAAGTTACTGTTTTTACTCCTGTATGTCAGTGAAATCTTACAACTTTGGTCTTCCAGGATGCAAATGCAGATACAGGCTCCCGAAAAGGGGATGAAGAGAATGGAAAGAAAAAACAACAGAGCCTTCCAATTGGAACAAAGATCTACGAATTCTATAATGCACCTATCGTAAAATTTTGGTTCTACACAGTAAGTCGTGATGATTAAACTGATAATGATTGTTTTTCTCACACCTGTGAAACTGAAAGGATTCCAATATAAAAGTAAAAACCATGTAATAAATAAATATTTTACTGACTTGCATGGAATCTGATGAGTAAAGCACTCTCTTTATTTAGAGAAAAATGCACAGACTGAAACGGAATGAATAACTGAAGCTTATGCTGTCAGCCTCTAAAGCTCCTACGTGCTGTGAAGGAGGCTCTCTGTGGAATACACCAGACTAAGTGCAAGCTCCACAATCCAGTCACTCAATCCAAACTAGGCTGGATTCTCTTGCTTTCTAAAGGTCCTGGCTCCCATTCGGCTTTGAAATGTCCTTTAGGACCCAAGAAGTAACCCTATAGTATCAGTGCTTGCCATTTGCCCTGTTGCTCAGATGGGTGCAGCCTGGATGGAAGTACAGATCCCAGTCTGCTAAGCCTTAATAGGTACTTTTATTAAAACAATTAAAACCGATCTAAAGTCATATACTTATTTTTGATATGCATCTCATTTTCTATTTATTGCATCAAGAATTATCTGGTGTTAAACTGTTATAATAGAACATGCATTCATGCTACTGCTCATAAATTTTGTGTGTGCCCCGTAAAAGGGATAGTGGTTTCTTATGTGTTCAAAATTAGGATGCCTGATACCTGAGGTCATAATATAGGTCATAATAATATGTAGGTTTTTAGTTTTAGCACATATCAATCACAAAACATTGTATTGATCCCTTTCTGCTGCCTGAGTTAATAATTTAGAAGTGAAATTCCTATTTAATTTCAAAAAAAAGTATTCAACATGGTTTTACAGTGCAAAGAAATTACATTTTAGTAGCCTAAAAAAGCCCCAGGCACAAAGGGCCTGGTTTAGAGTGCTTTAGAATTGCTGGTTTTGCTTCTTTCAACAAGTGGGATAATTCAGCTGTCTAGATCATATGTTCCACAGCATCTGTGATTCCTTTAGCTGCTGGAGGCCCATGGCTGTGCCAGTGTGGAGGGCATTGCAGCAGGCCTGCTTCCTGCGGAGAAGGAAATATTTTTTCTTGTGCAAGCAAGGGTCTTCAGCAGCTGAATATTTCACACTTAGCCTCAACACACAGGTTCATATTAATGTCCTAATTAGCAAAATTATTAGGGAACTGGAGCTAAGGGGGCTTTGCCTTCATGCATTATCAGGCCCTTCAGCTAAGAGGATTTGACTGCCTTCTGTCTGGTGTTTCTTCTCTGAAATAGATGCAGCCTTCCCTGCTCTTACTAAGTTAGGCTTCAGCAAGAAACTTGTTCCTGAGACTGAGAGCTACCTAAAGTAACCAAAACACCTGCAAACCTACTGTCCATATAGATGGGTTTAGGTAACAAGTGTAGGAAGAGGGACTGATACACGAAGTTTGTATGCCTCTGGCTTCAGCTGAAGAGTGTATTCTGCCTAGATGGGCTCAACCACATCATTAGAGAGTGGAGAAAGCAAGTGGGATGTATGGCTCTTTATTTTCCCTACCCCTCCAGGCAGGTGCTGCTCACAGCTATACTCCCTGTTCTGCCTTAGTTCTGCCTTGAGATGGTGGGAAAACATTTCACACTGAATATTCCATTCTTTAGAAAACTCCATTTTCTCCCTAAAATATCTTTTGGTTTGTTATTGTTTTGCTTCCAGGTTTTTTTCCCCTGCAAAGTCATTGAATTCTTTTTGGTTTCTTAACTCTGGATATCCAAGGTCTCAGAATTTTTTAGTTTGGCTGGTCACCAAAAGCTGCTGTGCAGCTTGGAGACAAGAGCACCACCAGTTTGACATTTACACCAGTGGTTGTAGAAAACTGAGTGTTAGCTCTATTGGTTTACACTAATAATCCAGGACTTTGTAATGGAAATTAGTGGCGACTTGGGTTTGGTTTTTTTTTTTTTTTTTTGTGTGTGTGTGTGTGTAAGTCATCTCAAGTAATTGAACACTGCCTAATTTGAAAGGATCCTAGGATCCATCACCCAGAGTCCATAAAGGATTTTTGTCTTTTTTGGCAGATATCATACCTTGGTTACTTGATGTTATTTAATTACATCATCTTGGTGCGGATGGAACGGTGGCCATCAGTCCAGGAATGGATTGTCATCTCCTACATTGTGACATTGGCTTTGGAGAAAGTCAGAGAGGTAAAGCCTGACCATAGCAACATCTCATAATCCTTAGAATGAAGCTCGCTCATTCTAAGAGATTATAGAGATTTAATGACATGGATTTGTGCACAGGGTTGAGGAGCCATACAGGAGAGAGAAGAGTCTCATATTCTAAAACGTACTAATAACTAAAAATATTCTTGCTGGAAATAAATTTTGCTGACAGCAGAGGGGGCCTCAGATGCCTGTTGACTATGACAAGATTGGTCTTTTTTCATGACCATTACTTCCAAAATATAACTTGGAGTTTTTTCTAATTATTTCTTTGTTGTATGTTCGTTCGTTCGTTTGTTTGTTTCAGATTCTGATGTCAGAGCCTGGCAAGCTGAGCCAAAAAGTCAAAGTTTGGCTCCAGGAATACTGGAATATTACTGACCTGGTGGCTATTTCAGTATTTATCATAGGAGCAATTCTTCGCCTGCAGAACCAGCCTTACATGGGTTATGGAAGAGTGATTTACTGCGTAGATATCATTTTCTGGTACATTAGAGTACTAGATATCTTTGGTGTGAACAAATACCTGGGACCTTACGTCATGATGATTGGAAAGATGGTTAGTGCCTAAATTGCTATAAATTACATCTCTAAGAACTCCATGGGAAACTAAATTCCATTCTGGTTAAAAAAGAGGTTTTCCATCGAGTAGGACTCTGAATAAAGCCTGTGAAAAGTTGCCATGTGAATTTCACACACACACACACACAGAAGATGTTATACCCACGCAATAACAGATTGCAAATACAGCAGGATCGTCCAGAAAATCATCGGCTGTGCACAGGAGATGGTGGAGCAATGATTATATAATTTCTTTGCAACCACTGAGGTGGTCTGTGCTGAAAGCACAGCATAGCACATTTGATGCAAAGGAGAACAGGGATAGCAAAGTTTTTAGCATTTGAAGTATTTTTAAATATAGTCTGGTATTCCTTTAAGTAACTGCTTTCTCTGCATTTTGTATGTATGCTTAATTCATGAGTAGTGCTTAAAGAATGACATCAAAAAGATTCTCTCTTGCTGTTTTCTTGTTTGCTGTAATGCATGCTGGCAGACAGACCTGCTGGTGCCACTGTGCTCCCTGGTGGTGCTGAGAGCCTCTCTGTGGTCCCTCCATGCAGATGATTGACATGCTGTACTTCGTGGTCATCATGCTTGTGGTTCTGATGAGCTTTGGAGTAGCCCGCCAGGCTATCCTGCACCCAGACGAGGAGCCCTCCTGGAGACTGGCTCGCAACATCTTCTACATGCCCTACTGGATGATCTATGGAGAGGTGTTCGCTGACCAGATAGACCGTAAGAGTAGAATTCATAGTAAGAGTCTGTTTCCTGTTTCTGAGGCAGATGATCAGATCCAAATTAAAGACTGTTTTTAATTTGGAAGTAGCGTTTTCGCTTTATGAATATACTGTTGTTGTTTTCTTGTGGCAGACCTGAGATGGAACAATGTTCTGTTCCCCACCTGCGTGTCTGGTCTCTTGGTTTCTATTCAAATTCAGTTAACACAGAAAGTGATGTAGTCCGCAATATTCCCCTGTCCAAGAGTGTGGCAGTGTTAAGTGTTCTGTTTGCTTGCAGGGATCAACAGAGATCATTCTGAAATGCTCTTTTCATTCAAAGGTTTACTAAGAGTCAGTTCTAACAGAAGGAAAAAAATAAATCCCTTGTGCAGGAGGTTAAAATACACATACCCTTTCAACTCCAACTCACAGGCAATGAGCTCATACATTTTTACTCCGAGTCACACATCTGTCTGCTTTCAGAAACGTTTCCACTTCATGAACCACTCATGTTGCTCTTTTCTACACCAATGGGAAAACAAAACAAAAAAAGCAAACGTCACTTGATTAGCTTTGGATGTGGAAATAGCCTTTCTTTTAGAAAACCTGCTTAGTTTAAAAAAATAGCTGTCAGTATTTTAAAGGAGATGGAAACTGTCCTGTTACTGCTAATTTTGTGTTAATATTTGAAATTCGTACAACAGTCCAGTGTGCAGCTGGCCTCCTCTAGTGTGTATCATGTAGTTTGCACTTTATCTGAAAGAATACAAGCTGCTGTTTCAGCTTTGTGTATGTGTTATTTCAGTCACCTGCATATATTGACAGGTGGGGAAATGGAAGCCTGAAGAACCTGGAGGTCTAAGTTCAAAAACAGAGATTCATCATCATGAGAAGCTTTTATACCAAATGTCATTAAAGTGTACACTAATTGTTTAGAAAGGAATAGAGTGGCATTAGTCTGTTTCTGAACAGTGTACAATCAGAACAACTTTGTTTTCCAATGAATGGTTGTTTCATTAATGTAATTTAGGGTACAGTAATTTACTCTTGACAAATGAAAGGTCAAGCCAGTCATTTGTGGTCTGATACTGCAGTTTTGGTGCACATGAGAGATCCTGAGCTTATCCTGGCTCACAAGTGGGACAGTTCTCCCATGGAGAGGATGTGACTGGAAGAGGCTATCCCTTACCTCACTATGTGCATTCAAATCCTACTTCAGCTTGAACAAAGAATGTTTGCCAGTGTAGACAGTTTAATTTCCTAATAAATCAAAACTCATGCCTTGCCAGCCATCTCTTTAGTGTAAGAGGTGTCCCAGGCTTCTCTCATGCTTCCAGTCATTTCTCAGTTACATACTCAGCATGCTTTGAATTGGAAATCCTTCTTCAGCAATGCAAAGGATTTGGGGGACAAAACGTTTGGGCTTTCTGGTTGTACAAGTTCATCTATTTGTTCCTTCCCAGGTCAGAAGCTTTGCTGTGACAGTAGCCTAAACATAAACTAACTTGGAAGTGTGTGGGTTTGAGTTGTTTTAATATTAAAATAATTATGGCTATGCAAGGCACTCTTCTACACTGCCTTACAATTGTTCTGTACCGTTCTCCTGTGTGGAAGTCTATGGAATGATTCCTGAAGGTCTTTTTGCTTTCAATAAGAAATTTTCACTCTAATCTGTCCGTGGTTCTCTGTAAACACACCACAAAAGCAGCCTCAGAAGTCATTGGGGAGTGATGGCTATGGGCAGTCTAATATGACTCTGACTCAAGTGCTAATGTGTGGCTTTGGCAAGGCCCAGGGGTGTAAGCAGTTCATGGAAAAAATATTACATCAAATTTTGCTTCTGGAAGAAGGTAGTTGGACTTTGTCAGTTGCTTCTCTGGAACTGGAGATCACAAGTCACAGAATTTGCTGAGCTTGGAAGGCACCTTTGGAGATCATCCAGTTGAACTTTCCTGCTCAAAACAGGGTAAATTAGATTTATCCCAGATTTCTTAGGGACTGTCCAGTCATGTTTACAAGTATCTTGAAGGATGAAGACTGTGCAGCCTCTCTGGACAGCCCAGTTTAAATGGAATTTCCCATCTTTCCACCTTTGCCCGCTGCCCACTGCTGCTTCTCCTTTCACTGAGAAGAGTCTGGCCCTGTGTTCTTTTCTCCCACACAACATCAGGTAACATTGGTAAGATCTCCTTGACCTTCTCCAGACTAAATTATTCCAGCTTTCTCAGTCTTGTCTCATTTGTCAGATAGTCCAGTCACCTTAATAATCTCTGCGGCCCATGACTGGAGTATTCTGGTACGTCCATGCCTGATTTCTGTGGGGGAGCCCAGAACCAGGCACACAAGTCCAGATACGGTTTCACCAGAGCTCAGTAGAGGACAATAATTACCTCCCTTAATTTGCGGTAACACTTTTCCTAATGCACCCCAGGAAGCTCTTGTGTGGTTCACTCTGTTTAGAAAATGTGCACGAACAGGAAGTTATCAGCATCTAGTACTCAACAGAATCATATTCTTAAACAACAGAGAAGCCTGGTTGAATTTCCTTCAATAGTGTGATTTTTCTTACAAACCAGCATTTAGGAATTGGCAAGCAAGTGTCAAGACTGGTAGTCAAAATGGGCATTAATGATACTGGTGTTATTGCAGTGTACAATAGCATGCCTATTTGTGGAACCGTAGCTATTGAAAAGAAACAGCTGATAGATTCAAAGCCAGGGTGGTAAAAAAAAATAAAAGGGAGAAAATGTTTCCATAATAGCTAAAAGAAAGATTTTTGTGTGATAATTTTGAGTTGCTTCGTGTTCGTGGTGACCACCAGTTTTGCTTACTCACCAGAAATATAATGTATATTTAAATGATCATCTGCCAGAAGCATTTTGTGATATATTATTATCATTAGTTTGCTGCCATATGTAACATTTGGGGAAAACAGCATGAAAAGGAAATTGCAGAATGTAATGCATTTTTAGCAAAGCATTTTTTCTCAGCATATGTCTCTACTGATCTGACATTTGAGTTGCTTATCTTTTCTTGGCAGCAGAACTGTATTTCCAATCATCTTTTTTGGGGTTCTGTTTCTTTATTATTCTATTGTTTTCTTTTTTCTCTCCCTGCCTCCTTTTCTGTTCCGTTCCTTTGGAATGATGTTCAGTCTATGCCATGGAAATCAATCGTAAGTCTCTGTGGAGAGCTGATTATCTCATTTAGCTGAATATGTTCATTAATCTTTTTCTTGACTAGTTACTCATATTTTAATTACAACACTCATCCAGTATTTAGGTGTGAATCTTGTTTTTCTACTGTAATAGTTTCAGTTGAAAATAAGCAGAGGAAAAATATTTTAATACAAAATGCAGATCAGAAGTTTTAACTGAGCTTAAGTGGTTGCTAAGACTTGTTTCTAGTACACCAACAGTAAAATAATTGGGTTTTTAGAATTATGATGCATAAGTGGCATTGTATAATTCCCTTTGATTACCTAGATAGACTATTACTGTGGTTTTGGCAGGACTTTCATAGGTCCATTTGAATAAAATTAGGACTTGCTTAACTTTCCTGCTATACTTATCTTAGGAAAACCAGGAAAAAATGTAGGTCCAATGTTTGAAAAGCAAGTAAAATAAATGTTATTAATTACAATCCAAATATCTCTTGGAGACCTCAGTAAATAAGCTTAGTCTGTTTACAAAGAATTTGAAGTGTTTTTCAAGTGAGGTTGAAGCATTGGGGTTTTTTGCAAAATGTTTAAAAATACTGGGTTTTCTATTCACATAAACTAAATCTGTAATGAATTCTGTCAGACTTCACATTTGCTAAGATTACAGCTAAAGAACCTGTGGTTGACAAAAAACTTTACCTGCTACCAAAGGGTTCCAAAAGTTACCCTTGTATTTGAAATCAGATACGCTGGCACTGCACTTTCAGACAGAACTTCTCCAAGACAGCTCTTACCCAAGACACTGTATGTCTTCTTAGAATTACTTCAGGCAGTTATTTTATATCGATTTGATCAATATTATCAATTTTTGTCCCATTCTCAGTAGTCTTATTTTGCTGTTATTATATAATTTTCATTTTATAATTTTATCTTTTTGGTAGCATTAACCTGCTGGTAACAGCCCCAGACAGGTCAAGTTAATAGTCTGGGATCCATTTAGGGAGTCCAGTAAGGGGCAAAAAGATACAGGGCCAGAGACAGAAGGGTCCATCCATGGGACTAACACTGGTCCAAGGTCCATCCTGGAGGCAGGGGTGAAACATAGCTCAGGCAGGGACAGGTGTGCAGAGGGGGCATAGGTATAAACGCCCAGTGAAGCTGGTCAGGGCCATTAAAGACCTCTTCAATACACTGGGCCCTCATAAAGGTTGAATTTATACTCAGCAATCTGGTACCACTAAGGCAATGCTTTTATATCTTTGGCAAGGTGTGCTCACAGGCTTGGTTAAAGAATTTGGTTTTAATTCCACTACTAATATGTCTGTATACACATTAAGATCTTGTCTTAGACTATTACTGTGAGAAAAAGAAAATCCATGGGAATGTGAATAGAAAGCCACACTGTACAGTAAGGAGTTGCCTCTCTGTTCACTAATATGGGAAATGTAGTTAGAAGCAGAATTTGAAGCAGATATCATACATACTTGCTCCTGGAAATAAACTGACAAAATTAGGCAACGTTTATGCATGTGTCATCATTAAATAAACATTAGTAGTATTTTTAAGTATCAGGCAATTTGTGAAAAATACCTTTGCTGTTTTTCCTTAAGCTCCTTGTGGGGACAATCTTTATGATGATGATGGTAAACGCCTCCCTCCGTGCATCCCAGGGGCCTGGCTCACTCCTGCTATTATGGCCTGTTACCTTTTGGTGGCAAATATCCTGTTGGTAAACCTGCTGATTGCTGTCTTCAAGTACGTAAATGGTCGTTTATCTTTGTCTTATTGTCGAGATAAAGTGTCTGTGGGAGCCCATCAACTGATTTTGCAAGGGTTTGCATTCACTCTCAGAATCTCATTATTCTGTGAATGTGACTGGCAAATACTGGCAACAGGGTGTGCCCTGGAAAAGAGTGAGGAAAGGTGGCTTTGAATTTGCCAGCGATTGCAGCAGTGTATGTGAGAGAACCTGGCTACTTCCAGTTACCTTTTAATGGATAGTGACAGGCCTCAAGGCTGCTCTGGAAAGATGAGAAACAGGATCCATGAAACCTGGCACACACCTGACAGAAACCCGTGTAGCCACTGGCAGTCACAACGCTGCGGGAGAGCAGCACAACTAAACTCTGAACATCAAAAGCAGGAGGCATTTCCACTACATCACCTGGCTTCTTTTATCTCTCCTTGTTTTGTTTTCCATTTAGAAAAAGAAGTTAGGGCCTTGCAGAGTTCTTTCATGACCCCAAAAAATAGTCTGTATTGCCTTGAACCAACAGGTAGGATGGCTATGTGTTGCCAAGGTCTGTGGCCAATCCAAGCAGTGTGCAGTATGCACATATCTATATTTGGACTTACCTGGAATAAAACTAAATAAATTTCTGCTGCTTGTTCTTCTTACTTGCACTTAGGTTGCATGCTTTTCCTCTCATGATGTAGGGATGAAAAAAAAAGAATAACTAATTGCTGGCAATACTTTCTGAACAGAGCACCTGAAAAAGAAGGTGATCCATTTTTGTTGCCTTCAAACATGTAGTGTTGGAGGGCTTGTTGGCATAGGTAGCTTGTGTCACAAATGCAGAAATAGTACTTTGTGTGCCCAGAAATCTGCAGCTCACAAAGCCTGTCTTTCATTTGATGTATGTAGCTTAAAAGGTCATGAATTTAAAGTACTCAAATGCCAGTCACATAGCTGGGGAGAAGGGGAAGGATCTTACAATGGTAGCTATTATTGGCTGAAGGACCAAGGAATCAGCAGTTTGGGAAGTAGGTCATGCTCTTAACTCCTGCCATCCCAGCCTGCTTGCAAGGGGTTGAGATCTAGCTGGGCAATTCCTGCTATAAAGGAGACACGGAATGAAAGCAGATTGTTTTTTATCATTGGTAAATAGTCTCATGTATACTTAACCTAAAGAAAGCAAAAGCTCTGGGTACACGGGAGTCGACGAGATGTTTTAACTCATTTTATGGATGTAGATATTCTAAAGCCCATAAAGTTAGGAAATAAGTGGACAGAAAATATAAAAAGGAAGTTCCAGTATCATCACCATCATAGAAGTGGAGCTGTCTGAAGATACTTTAAAAATGGCTTGAAAGCCTTTTCTGAGACAGACTATCAAGTCTGCTTTCTCTTAGTTGGTATTTCATAACTGTGACTATTGTTACGTCTGGATTGAATTCTATCACTTCATATCAATTGAATTTCAAAATTAAACATCTTTAAAACACACCTTACTTTGCTGTAAAAATTGTGACGCTTCTAAGAATAAATTCCTTTAAAAGAATATGCACCATGTTTTCAAATCAGAAGTAGAGGGAGTAAAGTTTGAATTTAGGACATTTTGTGAAAACTTGAGAAGTGTTCTATGTAGGTCAAGCTGATTAGCATATTAAAGGCAAACTATGTGAAGCTTCTGAGTTTAGCATACAAAATACTTTTCATGGATTTAATACTTTGTGTAGCATCAAATACTGGCCTGTGTTAAAAGAAATAGTTGATAACCAAGCCCCAAAAAACCAATTATGTGATGCATAAATCGTGCGAGTTTCTTTTCACTGGCACCTAAGGGATTTGTACAGTAGGAGCAAATGGTCTGAGAGGAGGACTGTTCTGAGTGGTGCCTGAGGGATGCAGAGCACCTTCTGTTTGCTATCTTCAAAAGGAGTAGTGAAATCATGAGTTCAATTTAATCTTTAGTTCAGTAGCACCAGCAAAGAGCTGAACCAAGCAAATCATGTGGCTCCATGCGGTTATTTAGCTGCTGCTTTTTTCATCATAGTACTTGCTCAATGACAAGATTAGGGACCTCATAGAAACTGTACCTATGTTTCCTTTCAGCAATACCTTCTTTGAGGTAAAATCAATATCCAACCAAGTCTGGAAGTTCCAGCGGTACCAGCTGATCATGACATTCCATGACAGGCCTGTCCTGCCACCACCAATGATTATCTTCAGCCACATCTACATAATCATCAAGCGGATCTGCTGCCGCTGCAAGAAGGGTGATGGAGACCAGGACGAGCGTGACAGGGGACTGAGTATGCAAGAAATCTTCTCTAAATTGAGCTCTTTGCACCATACTAGCAGAAAGCAGCAGCTTCTACAACACTGAACAGTTTTGTTCACCTTGACCATCCAGTGTATTTGCAGAAGACAGTATGGGCCAATATTTGTATCAAGTTAACAGCTCTTGGGCTCTGTGGGTGCCTGAGAATCTGCACCTCTGTGATGCTAATGAAGACCTCCTTTAACATGCTTTCTTAAAACAGTGAGATTGTATCTACTCAGTCCAGGGGTCTACCAAGTTCTAGTGAAGTCCATGTGTTGGGAAGGGCAAATAGGAATTTCAGGAGAAGGGATCACCGTTCCAAATGTCAGCTGTAGTGTCAGCTCTGTGATTGTGAGCAATCTGTGACTATCCCCACTATCATTTAGAGATTTGTCTGTCATTTCGCAGGGAAACTGTGAGGATTCTTCTCCTAACATACACTGAAACTGTTAATTATTATTTTCATTATATGCCTCATGGAAATAATCAGATGCTCACAACTATCCCTTTATTTCTACATTTCACCAGAAACATTTTTGCACAATAGGAAAAAGAAAAAGGAAAAAAGGAAATGTAATGCTCTTTCCAAATGCAAAGAGACAAATCCTGATAAAGGATGGATTGTTCCTGAAAGCTTATATTCCCCTCGGATTTTTCTTATGTGATTATAAATTTCTTGACATCTTATCCAAATAATATCTGTGAACAATCTGTTAAGCTTATCTGGTGCCTATAACTGGCATCCTTTTAAGAACAACACTTGAATGAAGGAACAGTCAAACTGGCAGAGACTGCCCAGGTCTTTATCTGTAAAATCTGGTCAGTTCAATGCACAGCTGTTAAACAGTGCCAAAGTCATTCAGAACACAGAGCCCCACGTGGATGGCCATGGAAGCAGATGATGGTCATAATGCATTCCATTGCCTTCACAGCTCTGCCCGTCCTTAGCTAAGTGCTCATTGCCTATTTTAAAAAATCATCTGTTCAGTTAGTGCAGGAGTAGAATCTGCAATATGTCCATGTCCAAAATAAACTTCTAAATTGGATTTAAATTGACTGCCAGAAGTTCAGAAAAAGGAAACTCCTCTTTTGTTCTTCTCTTTTGCACAGAGTTATTTCTGAATGATGAAGAGCTAAAAAAACTGTATGAGTTTGAAGAGCAGTGTGTAGAAGAATACTTCCAGGAGAAGGAGGATGAGCAGCAGTCATCTAATGATGAACGCATCAGAGTTACCTCTGAAAGGTACCTATTGTAACAAAAAAATCCACACTATTTGTTGGGAACAGTCTTTTTAACATCTTCTTTATAACCACGGTTGACTTAAGATACAAAAGATTTTGATCTTGAAGAAAACCACCACTAACTCAGAAGCTGATCTGAATCCCAAATAACTGTCTGAGCAGGTGCATCTCTCATGAGAGCAAATGTTTTGTTACTCCTTCTGTTATGTCACTAAATCTGCTGGTTTGGGTAGCTTTCTTATAAGAACATTTTTGCTCATCATGAATTTTATATCTCTCATCCATCTGAGGATCACAATTGCGCTTTTTATCCATTTGAGCAAATTGTTACTTGTTGAATTTCCAACAGTTCATCCAACCTGAGAAACATGATGGAGCTTAATGACAAAGGCACTGAGGATTCTTCCCTTGGACCTGTGGTTTACATTAGGATCTGGCATTCATGACTGCTGAATTTTAATCTCTGCCGCAGATACTTTTGCAGGCTTTGAACAAGGCATTTAGCTTTTCAGTATGAACTTGCCCATTTAAAAGATGGGGAATATTCACATATAAATCATTATGCTATTCTGAGGACTAGGTAACGTTTGCATATTGCTGTGTAAGCACACAGTGCTCACGGCAGCAGCTTTTTTTACCGGGTCACTTGGCAGGACTGTTCCCAAAGGCTCTGCCTATTTTGTCAGTAGATCTAAGTAAGTCAAGAGATGGGGTCTTCTGTCACTTTCTTGAAATGAAGAAAAATTCTCCCTAGAATGAAAATTATACACATTTTAAACACTCTTTCACTTAAATCTACCTCATAGTATTTTACAGATGAAGTACTCCATGTACATATTTATCTATGTATCTATATGTATCTTCATTTTAACATTTGTTATAAATTAGTTCTGTGAGGCATATAATTCTTAAATAGATAAATCTTTTTCTCTTGAGAGAGGCCCTGAAAATCTTGCATTGTTATATTTGAAATTTGAGAACAGAGAAGTAAATTAAACCTGCTACATGTATTCGAGTAGTTTCTATCACACTGGTTATCCATGGCAATTTGTCAAAATCGTAGGTATTGTGGCAGAGAATAAAGCAGGGCTGATAAGCCTCACTAATTCACTATGGTCTATGGCCCCAAAGCAGATTTTTTTATTTCTCATGGCTTCTTGCTCCAGATGCTTCGTCATCTTTTGTGTGTGAAGCAAAAAAACGTTAATTTAATTTCCATGGTAGATTTACTAGTATATGATCTCTAAGCCACATTCCAATTAATTACTTTTATATGCATTTTTCTAGTACCATCACATCCATTATGACATAAATGATAAGAAGAAAATGGGAAAAAGTATTATTTTAATTGAACTAGACAATAGTTCTACTCCTTTCAGCTGATAAGTAACAGAAAGTTAGCTCAAGAGCTAAAGCAATCCCATCAACACCAATATGTTTCTCTCTCATGCAGCTGCAAAACCTGTTTTACAACATGCTTTGATGCTATTTTAAGTCACCCTGTGAGTATGTCATTAGAAAGTAACTTTTCATGTAATTAATTTGATGCTTCACAGTGAAAGAGAACAACTGAGCACAGTTGTGGGTGGCACAAGCAGCAATGTTAATAGTAGTCTGTCCCTGAGGGCTCTCCTGCCATGAATATAAGGGCAGAGTTCAAATACCGCTCTAATGTGGTGCATGGAAAGCATAGATAACAAGAAAATGCTCGTGCTTTTGATGCTACACATAAGAAAAAAGAACAAGGCATGATACACACCACAAGATTCTGCCTTAGGAAGAAATCAGGAGCTGGGTGCCTGTAAGAGGTTACTGCACCATTCTACAGGTTCTGTTCTCTGCTTCCTCTTTTATACCCCACAGAGTTGAAAATATGTCAATGAGGCTGGAAGAAGTGAATGAAAGAGAACATTTTATGAAAGCTTCTCTCCAGACAGTCGACCTTCGGCTCTCTCAGCTGGAAGAGCTCTCTGGTCGGATGGTGAATGCTGTGGAGAAGCTTGCGGGCATCGACAAATCGGAGCTGACGTACACGCGCTCGTGGGCATCGTCAGAGTGTGATGCTGCTTATCTCCTGAGGCAGAGCAGTGTGAACAGCTCTGATGGTTACAGCATGTACAAATACCACATCAGTGGTGATGAGCTGACCTATGATGACAGCACCACGCCTACGTCACCAGCCATGCGTAAAAAAGCCCATTCTATTGGTACCAAAGAAGACGGAGCGGACCCAAGGATGCTGGTTCCAGAACACCAAACTGGACTCCATACCTCGAGTGCTAATGCAGTCACCACAGCAGATCACAGTAAATCTACATCAGAAATTGCACAGAATATTTCCAGACCCCATTCTGGTTCAGGTGGTTTGGGGAGTGAAAAGCAGGGGATTTTCAGTAGTGATGGAATGATTCCTCGAAGTGTAAACCAGATGAATGCTGTTACGAACAGTCAGTCAGTAGCAGGATCAGATTTTCAGAACCCTCAGTTAAAAGTAGAACGTACCAAGTTAGAAGCAACCATCTCTTATCCCTTGGACAAATCCAAAGCAATGCGCTATTTTCCTCCTGAAACTTTCAGTGCTTGTCAAACCACTATGATGAAGTCAAGGAGCTTTATATTTGCACAAGGCGGGAAGCTGGTTGGAGGAGTTAACAACTGGACCTCGGAGTATAGTACCATTATGGATCAGGTGTGCCCTTCTACAATTGAACAGTGGGCCACGGAGTGGAAATACGAAGTTGAGCAGCAGCTTTCTCAAGAGCGTCCTCCAGAATACCCCGGGTTGGTCTCTGAAGCAGAAAGGCAAGCTGAGGAGAAGCAGACGGACACAGATGACGATAGTAATGTTGGTGAAGCAGGTATGAGTGCCTCTTACACCTCTATGCCTGCCGCTGTCAAGGCCGAGAAGGAGAATTTACTGTCAGTAAAGCCAGAAAGGACTTCTGGGTTCCCATCAGTACGCTCCAAGAGTTTGCACAGCCATTCCCGGAAAGCCAAGTCTGTGAAGGACAAATTAAATAGACCAGGACATGCCAGCAGTGTAACTAATTTGGTGGTAGCGTTTGGCAGCGCAACAGAAGAACAGAAAACTAGGCAAGAAAATGCATCCACAGAAACTGAATGTTAAAGTGGCTTATGGCCCCTGTTTTACCAACAGTCAAGAAAGCAGTGTGACTAATTGAACAAATTAGGGATTTAAAAATTAATTTCTAAAGAAGACTTTTGGATGTATGTGTTTCTCTTCTTTTAAACTTAATAGATACATGTTCTGTTCTTAAATAAATGCTTGCTGAGTTGGGTGAAAGGGAGATGTTCTCTCAGGGGCAGATAAAAAGTAGGTACAGTCCACAGATGCGGACTATACAGATCTTCTTTGTTCCATTTCAGCCTCCCTCATAAGCTCATTTACTGACAAGCTCTTTATAAAAGCTCTTAGAGGAAGAACAGTATTATAATGTAATAATTTTATCGGAAGACTTCTCAAACTGAACAAGTTTTTAACCAGCCTTAGTTTTATCCTTACTTAGGCAGCTGGTTTCTTTGTGGCCATGGTGTTTTTCAGATCAAAACAAAATTGTTGGAGGCAAGGAAAAATTATGCAGTTCCCTCTTTCACTTCTGATTTCATGCATGCTGCTTAGCTTCTCTTTCAGAATGGCACAACATAGCAGTTTTCATCCACTAAAATAGGTCAGAGTGGCAAAATACAGTTGTGTTTGGAGAAATCTGACCTGGAAAGCCATGTCTAGATATATTCTTAACCTGTCCTTGAACTTTAGTGGCATAATCCTGCTTTCAGGATCACATCTGTCCCCAACCCAAAGCATGCTGACAGCCTTAAACTGTTGAAAAACAGTGATCATTGTTTCAAAATGTTTAGGGAGATTCTAAGAATATAAAGTACCTGGAGATTTTAATAATAGAAACCCAAGATCTGCATTAGTGTTTTGTATAAATAAGGATTACAATAGAAGTCATGTAGACTTCGAATAAGATTCTGGCTTTTCTTAAATGCCTGCAAGGGAAAACAAATCAAAACAGGAAAGATGTTCTGATCAGGTGAAGTCAAAATGTAGCCAATCTTTTCTTGAAGCAAATGTACTATGACAAATGCATCTTTTGTTTTGCAATTTCATTATGACAACACGCGAGGAACAAGGAACAGTTTCTAGGAGCCCATCTAAACAAAATATAAATTTTCCAGATGAGAATAGAAATTCTGTACATTTTCTTGAGTAAATTTCAAAAACAAATGTCAAAAGGGAAAAGAAGTCTCTACAGCAAAAGTGTTTTGAGGACTAAGACTGGAAATCAACATCTGTAGTTAGATTTACCCAGAGCATGTGTCTCAGCAGTGGCGTTCTAAGGCCTAGGTTTTGATAATTTTCTTCATAATAGCAGGGTGTTATTTGCCTCATTCCTCCCTGTTAAGTGTTAGAAACTTTGATTTCCAAAATATTCAGCACCTGTCTTTTCAGGGGATGCTTACCATGGAGCAGACCATTTTGAAAATGAGTTACAGGCATGTTATTTGTTCACAGAATACTGGTCAAAGGTTTATGCTTAACTCATTACCCGTCAGGACTCATTCATATGCTAGTTTGAAAAGACATAATTTCTTTTCTCACTCACTGTCATCTCCACAGTGCAGGTCTCAGTGTCCTCCTTGACAATGATGCTTACAGCATTTTGAAATGCAGAGATTGGTGGAAGACTCTACAAATGCATTTATGGTATCTGATTTTAATTGTTTTCATTATATTTTCATACTCCATCTATACTTATACCCTGAAGTACTGTTACCAAACTGAGTGATTGTGGAAAGTGCATAGACATTCCACAAAGTTCAATCATCATTTCCTTTGGATTTTTGCTGTCTTGGTTCTGCCAGCAGGTTTTCTGGTTTCACTGCTGTTGGAACTGTGATGACATTTTGCTTGTTATGTGGGCTCCTCTTCTCTTCTCTTCTCTTCTCTTCTCTTCTCTTCTCTTCTCTTCTCTTCTCTTCTCTTCTCTTCTCTTCTCTTCTCTTCTCTTCTCTTCTCTCCTTTAGGGAGCTTGACATTTTGTAAAAACAGAACGACATTTGAAATTGTTTCACTTCCATGTTTACGTCTGTGTTACCATTCTGTGCAACTACATAGCCATTGTGTATATGTGGTTAAAATAGCCTCAAGTTTGCCAATGCCTTTTTATTGTTTGCCTGCACATTCACCAGAAATGGAGTCATTAACAAACACAAAGGGATGCAGCTTTTCAGCACTGTGCTTAAACAAGCAGTATGCATTGTGGAATGGAATACAGTGTGTTGCATACCTCTTGTTACATTGTCTTTATAAAATGTGTGTTAATCATGCTTTTGACCACTTAATTTTTTTTAGTATTTACATTGAAAATTTATCTGATAGCATGTAGATTTCAAACGAAAACATTTTACCTTTGTATTTATATACTTCCTTTGTGTAAAAATATTTATAAAGAAACACATGTAAAATATGACAAATTAATTCAGTATAACAATTTTTTCTCTATAATGTCAAAACACTTCACTAATCTATTTCATCTTATAAAGTGCATGGGCCAAATGTTTTCTAAGCAAAGTTTCTTTCTTAACACTTGCCAGTCATTTTCCATGAAATTTTCTATACAGGGATGATTTTAGGAGATTTGGATATTTTCTGTGCTCTTGCACAGCATGAACTGAATGACAACCTCTCTGCCATTAAATGTGAAGTAACTGCACTCTGGCTTTGGCAGAGTCATTTTAGACATGCAGCCATTTTAATAAGATTTAAATATGGCTTTGTATGTACATAGAAGACCAATAATAGATTTGGAGCTCACTAAGCAGAATAATGACCAACACATTTGCATGTCTGCCTCCGTGCTTTCTTGAATACTGGCTGAAAGGATGCAGGCAGAGAATTTGCATTTCTGAAGAGGCATGTTTAATGCTGCTTTTCAGGAAGATGTGTCCCCTTTACTGCTGAGCATGTGGTGACTTCACAGCAGTGTCACTGTGAATTCCATTGCCGTGATTTATTATGTGCTTGACCTACACTGCAGCAGGTCAAGCTGAAAGGGTGTGTACTCCAAGGCTGTCTGTGCAGAGATATTACATTGAGGTAATTTAAATTTGTTCATCTTACAGTATCTTGCAATACAGACATTTCCCTTTCCCTCAAGGCAAATGTTTTCAACATGGTGACTAACTGTCATATTGACAAAGGCAGGTTCATAACCCTACCACCTGATTCCATGAATTACCCCTTTTTACACTGCATCATTCCGGGACTAGCTTAACTTTGCCCTCATGAGCCTTTCTTCTTGTAGAGTCACTCTATCCATTTCAGAAGCTGGATTTTTATACCTGAGAACCAAGGAAGTCCATTTTCCATATTACTTACTAATTCATTAAAGTAGCCATTGAAACCTTCCAACTGTGGTTTCTCCATGCTGCTTATTTGGATGCTTTCCAAGATTCCGTGCTTGACTATCATCTTTGGCAAAATAAAAATAAAAAAATAAAAATAAATTTCTCAATAAAAATAAAAAGAACACATCTGCAAGGCCTAATCAGGAAACAGGAACATGAGGAAGGTGCATGACCAGGGATGTTAACAGGATCACTTCATTAGCTCTGCAAGATGAACAGGATTGTGCCCTGTTACAGGTGTTCTGGGCTGACACAAAGCTGGTGTGCTGCTGAGCCCTGCAGGTGGAGCAGGTGAGTTTCCGAAATGACAGCAGCCCTTGGGACACAGTGCTGGGGTCCCACAGATGCTTCTGCAGCACTGTCCTGTCCAGCAAGTCACTTTACCTGAATTAGTGTTGCACTCAAAAGCTGTTGGGACCTAAAAGGAGACACACCTTGGATGTAAGGTCAGGAATTAATTGTTAGTGTAACAAATTTTCACAGTCTAATATATGAATTGTTGTTAGTTTAGATCTATCTAATTTTAAGAGAGAAGAGACAAGAAGAGAGAACAGAAAAGAATATTACAATGCTACTAATGGAAAAACAGAATAAGGTAAAGTTATTCAATGCACACTTCCTACTATCTACCCCTTATTTTGATGTTTATTCACACCTGATCTGATCATCAGTCTAATGGTCAGTGGCTACAGTGAGGATAGTGAGGAAATACTGCCAGCTGTCAGCATCCCAGGTCCTTTGTAGGGTGAGCATGATGTTCATGTTTCTTCATCCTTATTTTTTGCTACTTTAGGGGCATTTTTATGCGTATTGCAAAGTTATATCTTGTTTTTCAATATATGGCCTTTAAATCCTACAAATAAACCTCAATTTCCTCATCATTAGAAAAATTGCTTTCACAGCTAAACAAACGAGGGCCAGCTCAAGGCAGATTAAGGCAAGTTCAGACAAAGCAGCCCTGACAAGCTGCAGTCCTGAGGCCTTACCAAGTCAGCAAAAAGCCTGTGGCCTGTTACTAGCAGTGACACTTAGCCTCTGTTTGCTGGGTTATGAGGCTACATTAGCCCTAGGGGTGTTTTCTTCTCACTGCAACCGTTGCAGATAAATATTCTACCACATGCAGCAGTCACCTAAACTGAAGATTCAGCCTAATTGTGGATTTTGATCCCCCATTGTGATCCAGCATTGGACAGGAAGGCGTAAGCGATGTAAGGACTTGGTTGATGAGGCCGTTTAAAGGCCATTCCAAATGGCAGCAAGGCACGGGAGTTTGGGGTAGTCATACAACGGTACCCAGCAGTTATTTGCATTGTAGGCTGACAAACCACAGGCCTTGGGAGAAGTGAGACAAAGACTGCAGATTTTCTTAAAACTGCAATTTTTCTTTTTTCAACTTCTAGTCTTATCTGCAGAAACAAAGTTTGATATGGCAAAGTGGTGCTTTATGGTTGATGCCCTCTATCTTTACAATGGATGTAAGGTATGTCTTCATAACAGGCTTTAGATTATTCTTTGCAGATGTTCAGCTGAAATATTTAAGTGCCGGTATCCACCTAGTGCTTGGTGTTGGAGTAATGAAAAAGAGGATGCATAATTTCATGTGCCTGCTCCTCTTTTGTTTCTGCAACATGAAACCCCCTATAAAACCACTGTACTTCATCCTGCATGATTCTAGATGCAAGCATCTCCCTTTGCTTGCCCTAACTGGACTGCTGTGCTCAGCAAGCAGTCACCTGAGCAAACCAACAGCCTTCAAAAAGGGCCATGGAAAAAGATTAGCTTCTAGTTTAGAAGCTCTAGTAATCCCATAGTCTCTATCACAGTACCTGTGTGAAATAGTCTAAGTCGAGGTAGAACACTGTACTATGAATAGCACCAAATAACTTCAGGCAAGTAGTACCTACACAATGATTAACAAGGAAAGTACCCTTACGTGACACAGCAAAGTTCCGTATCATTAAACCTCCACACAAAGAAGACAGCCTCCACCTCACAGATGTGCCCTGCAAAGGAGGATTTTTCCTGAGATACCTCAAGAAACTAAAACCTCTGCATAGTTTTTATGTCATTGGTATATATTTGGCCAAGGCTGTCAAAGTTGCTGTTTTATATAAATAATGACATTTTAAATATTCATCTCCTAGATCTTCATCAAGGACATTCAGGAATTACTTTTTTTTTTTTTTTTCCCCAACTGCTTAATAAATTTAAGGCATTATGTTTTTATTCTGTAAGAGGTAATACAGTCTGCAGGGCTGGCTCCCTCACAAGTCCCCAGCCAGAGTCCCGCACTTCTGAGCACAGGCTGAGGCAATTTGGGTGCACAAACTATTGAGTGCACAAGTAGAAAGGTGTCCAGGTAAAGTAATAAACTGTAACACTTCCAGTGAAAAATAGAACTGACTTTCATCAGTGAATCCCTGACTTTGCAGATTGCTGCACACTTGCTATAGCTCTGGGCATATAGCTCAGCTGTGAAATCAGACAACGTTTGTGTCTTTTTGTCTTGGAGTTCAAACCAATAATTGAACCAGTCTTCAGAGAGTTATGAAAACATGTAAGTTGCCATAGAAATACAGGCCTGGAAGAGATCATCTGCACTAGTCAAGTTCAGCTATGTCAATAGCATCAGTGGCAGATGGTGGTCTAACCTGTTCTTGAACACATCTAATGAAAGCCATTCTCTAATCTGCCGAGAGATCAAAAGGGACCATTGTGAAAAATCTGTTCTGACTTAACCCCAGCCCTCATGCATTGCACAAGCCAAAGCACTTCCCCAACCACGGAGCTGCCTTGGGAGGTTGTACCAGAATTTTTAGGAAGGTGCCTAACCTGAGTGTGCACTGAATACAGCAGGTTATGCACCCCAGCCATAGCTAACATAATTATTTGCACTGTCAGAAACAGTGGCACTGTACGTAAAAAGAGCCCTGGGAGACAACCACACAGTGTGGGGAGTAATACCACTGGGAGAGCAGGCCAGACTGCTTCTTAGAGTGAGAGTAGCTGAGTGAAAGGGTCCTGGTCAGGCTAGCACACACGAGATACCACTGAATAACAAGGTGGAGGCAAGGAAAGTAACTGTGCTGAGTAAAAAAAATTATTTTTTAAATAATGAGAGTAACACCAGACAGCTGCAGTCTTTTCAGTACAGCTGGCTTTGTTGCATAGCTGCCTTCCCACCATTCTTTCAAGACTGCTCTCACAGAACAAAGGCATTCTCAAAAATCTCTGTCTTGGCAGAACTGTTTGAAGAAAGTGAGCGAGTGAGGCAGAGCTGGGATGACCAGAGATGGGCGGGCAGTTGAGTTCATCGCCAAAAAGGAGCCAGAGGATTTCCCTGCCTGTCCTGCCTGCCTGCCCTACCCTGCTCTGCTTGTCTGTCCTGCTCTGCCTGTCTGCATCTCAGTGCAAGTTGTGACAATTAACTTGCTTCTCCAACATACTCAATTCTGTCAAATCAGCCTTGTTCTCCTACTGGCATAGAACTCTTTCAGTGGAAACTTGTAATCAGTTCCAGTAACAGTCCTCACAAATCTTGTGAGAACTCAGTTTTGATTTTGTTTGCTCTTTTTCAGAACAGCACTGCAATTTCAATGTGCCAGTGCAGTCCTTAATGGAAATTTTTGCTATCCTGTGATCATCCTCTCATGAGTAAGATTTCTTTCGCAGCTACTCCTAAAAAGTCTCTGTGCTGATGCAGAAACACTCCCGTAATTCTGATGTGGTGTAAATAATATAAATTTTTAATATCACAGGCAAATTTGTTTGTGCAATTTCAAATCTGGGCAGTTTCCACCTTCCTCATCCCCTCACTTTCTCTTTCCCCTTTTTTGAGTTAAATTCCCTTTCACCAGTGTTCTGAATATGAACAAAAACTTTAAAGAAGGATAAAGATAAGGGCTAGTCCCGCAGTATTTCTCACTTTTCAAACATCCAAGGGATTTAGGTTATGAAAGGGGATGAGAGGAGCTATGGTTTGCTCTCACAGCACTCAGCTTTACACCACCAGCAGCATCTGCATCACAGTGCACTCTCTAAAATGGACTGGGGCATGAGATCATGCCAGGCTGAATGATCCCACTTAGACAATGATGTTTGCAACATAAAATAAAAATGGTATATGTGAAAATAGAGGATAAAGTGAAGGGCACTGTCTGCCAAGAGCAGTAAGATGGGACCTTTGTGCAAGGAGATGCACTTGTTTTGAAAAGTAGTCTGGGATTGGTTTTATCTTCTCTATCTACAAGTCCAAGAGCAGGGTGCTCTCCCCTGGGCTGTTGAACAGCATTAAATGTATGCACATGAGCTTTCCTCAACCTAGGCAGGTGCCAGTGGATTGTTTCCCTCCTCACTATTCAATCAAACCTTTCTGCTGCAATCAGTGGGGCATCTCCTCTAAATTGTGGAATTCAGATTGTGCCCTAAAGCCTGTTCTTTCATTGAACACGTACCCTCAGACTTCACAAAAATTCCAGGGTCTATAATGCAATATAATATGCTTTCTGTTAATGAGGGAAGATCTTGACCTTGCAGCTGATGTTGAGTGCTACATGTGTCTATTCTGTGTCCATTTTTCTGGAGTCTTCACCACTATGCTGTAGCAGGCCTTTACTAATGTGACATTGCATGTGAGCTGTTCCATTTTCATGCTGACCAAAATCATGCTTTTTAATAAGGTGAGGCTGCAAAATACCAGAAGTTTGTTTGTCAGGTCCTGGCCTTCAACTCTCACTCCTAAACCATGGTCATTGCCGTGAACTCCGCTTGGCTTATAGCTGGAACCATGACTGTGGTGCACCAGCAGGCAGGGGCCAGCCTTTCTTGCCCTACTGAACACATCAGACCCGGCTCCAAAATCTGGAGAGACCTGGTGGTTTGACCCAGTTCTCTTGTGACTGGATCATCAGCAGGATAACCCAGGCTCTCCCCCTTCCTTAGATCTCACAGCTGACAGACCATGTATTCCTGATCTAGGGATCTCCACTAAAACACATTTCCGTCCAAACTGTTGCTTCATGTAGGAGTTATTTCCACTGCAGAGGCCAAGTTTAGAGCAGTTATATATTTACCTGCAGTATGGACCTTTATGGGTGCCATAGGCCACTAGGCAAACATGAGCAGTTACTCAGTTTCCTACTTAAAAGAGATAGACGTGATGGATTTTGGCAGTTTAGGTAGGTGCCTGTGTAATTTCCATGTTCTGGAGAAGCTTAGGTGAGCAACACGAGTGCTTGGAAAGCTTAAAGGGAATTATAGGAATGTTGGATCAACATCCAGCTCCCACAGTCAGCAGGGTTGCAGAGTGGGGGAGTGACTGCAGCAGCCACCGGGGGCATCACCCATTCATCACAGAATCACACAAAATATGCTGAGTTGGAAGGGACCCACAGGGATCATCGAGTCCAGCTCCTGGCCCTGCACAGAACTACCCCAAGAGTCACACCACGTGTCTGAGTGTTGCATACACCCCACAGACATAACGTGTACACCTTGTATAGAGGGTGACGGGAAGAACTCGATAGCAGTAAGTGATTCACAGAATCACAGGATGTCAAGGGGTTGGGATGGACCATAGATCACCCCGTTCCAACCCCCTGCCATGGGCAGGGGCAACCTGCACTAGAACAGGTTGCTAAAGGCCTTACAGAATCTGGCTGTGAACAGTGCCAGGCATGGAGCAGCCGCGAGTGCCCTGAGCAGCCTGTACCAGTGTCTCACCACCCTCTCCCTCCACCATGCTGGAGCTGGATTTTACCGCTGCCTTGTGAGACAGCCCTGGGTAGCACTAACTCCTGCAGGCCCCCGAACGGGGTTTCAGTTCCCACGGGGCTCTGAGGCCAAACTGTGGCAATCCTGTGCTTCGGTAGCCGGCCCCGCCC
>VZRQ01010598.1:436704-485881 GCA_013397975.1 Machaerirhynchus nigripectus | reverse complement strand
AAAAAAAAAAAAAAAATTAATTGGAATCACCTTTCAACATGTAGAATTTGTTTTAAAAGTTTCCTCTGGAGCCCAGAACCTGCATTTCATCAGAATTTGGAGCAAAAGCCTGTGTTCTCATGGAACTGAATGCCCTGAGGAGGGTGGTTTATTGGGAAAAGGAACAAGTATCATTTAAAAAACAAGTGAAAACCTTGGTTCTAAGTGGCAATACTGATAGTGCTGTAGGGAAAAGCAAATAATTTTATAGAATTGGTATAATTTCATTCCAAAACACATGATACAGGTTTGAGATGGAGTTATAAAAATGTTTTGTTTTTCTTTCTGCAGCTCTGTTTTCCTGGTGTTAGCTCTGTGAGCGAGAGTTTCTGCAGAGTTAGTTAACAGTTGGCCTCTGTAACAGTTTCACTTTTTTCCCCTTTGTTTGTTTGCATTGCTGATTTTATAAGCATGCCAAAGAGGAAAATTACAGAAATAGCAGGTATTCTACCAGTCAGTCTGTTAAAGTGCCTTGCCTGGCTGGTAGGAAATTAGTCTGTGTACCTTAGGGGAGGTGTGGAGCTCAAGTTGTTAAACCTGGAGCTGTGTCGTGTTCTGGTGAGCAGCCGTAGCCTGTTTTCCCTAACTATGTCTGTACCGTTTTCAAGTCATCAACTTGAGCATTCCAAAAACCTGTCCAGCATAAGTGGACTGTGAATGCAGAGTGTGTCTCCATGATGTGAATGGCAAAGCAGTGTGCAGGAGGTGTGCAATACACGGACCAGTCCGGTGTCTGTACTGGAACCAGTGCCACACTGTGGTTTAGGCAAGGCCAGGCAAAGAGATCCTCCCTGTTGCTCGCACAGGGCATTCTGCAGGAGATTGTGTAACCAGTGGAGCATCTGATTGAGTGTGAGGAAAGGATTGTTCCCCCCCCGAATCTTAATGTCTGCTTGAATTAGTTAAATTGTTGCTCGGTATGCTGATTTGCTAGGAGATTAAGGTAGTAGTTGTTACCTGTAAGTTTTTACAAAAAGGCTAGAAATGGTTATAAAATTATAGACTAAACTGAATTAGAATAGTAGTTTTTATCTTTAAGGCTTGTTTATTTTAAGGGAGGTTAAAGGGGTAGTGGTGGTGAGGTGCTGTTGAAAGCAGTTATGCACAGGCTGTTGTGTCTGCCCCGTTTCATGGTCAGATGGCAGAAGTGAAACTCAGAGCCGTCACCGGTGTGCGGTCACAGCCGCGGTGGGTGACCGGCAGGTCACAAGTGCGGCTGGGCGGGGGCAAACGTCACCTCTCGCTGCCTGTGGCCGCGGAGGCACGGAGGGAGAGGGGAGCAGGGCAAGCACCGCTCTCAGCTGCTCCCTGTGCCCTCCCTGCTCCCTGCAGAGTGTGGCAGGGGGACTTCCCTCCTGCAGGAATCTAATGGGGACACCCAAGTGAGGAGTCAGCGGACATCGTAGACACAATGCTACCGTGTTCAATTCCTCTTGCTGGATTTGTCTTACTTGAATTTATGCAGTTGCTTTCTGTAGCCATGTAAACTTTTATCACCCACAGCTTCACATGGTAACAAGTTCAGCAGTTTAATTAAATGCTGTTAACAAACTCCTTTTATTTGTATTTTTCTGAATTTACCACAATCCAGTTCCTTTGAATAAATCCTAGTTCTTGTAGGACACAGCAAACATCAAGCCATATTCCTCCATTTCATGCGAGTTGTGATTTTCAGACGTTTGTTATATGGCCGCTTTGTTTTGCTTCCCTTTAGCTTAATTGTCCTAGTTGGTCCTAAAAAGGAAGCTTCCCATATCTGTAAGCATCTTTTTGATTAACTCTGAACATTTTCTGGTTGTGCCGAGTTCCTGTTTTGTGCTGAGGTGGAATTATGTATCGTGTTTGAGATTTTTGCCATTGGATATATTCGGCTTTTATTTAATAATGCTAATCGGCTTTGCCACCTGCTTTTTTATTTTCGTTGGCCTTTTTAAATATATGTGCCTTTAGAAAGGCAAGTGACTGTAGAAATTTAACTGTGGGAGGTTTTTAAGACTGTGTCACAGAAAGTTTTAATCTTTCAGAAGAGTCTGATTCTCTCACAAGTTAGCTCCCAGCTTTTTGGTTTTTTCTGCTTTCTGCAATCCCTTAGTACATTGAGTCATGTGTTCCAGAGCAGCTGCAACACATCATGTGATAGGAGAGGGAAATACACTGTTCAGTGAGGCACCCTTGTGCACTAGTGCCCCAGGTACGTTCTTTTCTCACTGCTTTGGGCCCCTGCACCTCCACCTTGGCATTTTCGCTCGGTCTGTGATGTCCCCAGAGCTGGAGAGCAGAGGCCACGGTGTGCAGTGAGTGCTCGGTGCCAGCTCGGGCCGGGGCTGGGCGGGGATTGTGTGAGCCGGGGACCAGGTTAATGAGGTTAATGAGTAACCCCCGAGATCCGTCGGATCTGCCCTGCTTGGCTGTTCGGAATCGCTTTGCCTTAATCCCTTAAAGGGAAAACTGGGATTGTGTAGTTGGTACAAGCGATGTGCTCTTACTGTCGGTGCCTTTTCCTGTGGATATTTCTGGAACGAGTTGTTGATATTCAGGAAGGTATTGCCTGATCTGTTAAGGATGTGCAGGTGTTGCTGGTGAGTAGCGACAGCCTCTCAGTGCTGATAGCACCTGAACAGAACTTGCTCGAAGGCAGCTCCTCACTGTTCCAAAGCACTCCGAGCTGTTGATTCTCATTTCCAGTGCTGTGGAGTGCTCGCCAAGGCTCGCTCCCTCCTTGTGCAGCTGAGGAAGACATCATATTGCAGGGTTAGGGTTTTTTCCCCTGCATCAAGTTTCTTATTTGAAACTGAAATGTTACTGTAAAAATTCATTTGTTTTTTTTAAGATTAATATGTGATACTGAAAAAGGAAGCAAAAAAGCTTTGTAGCTGCATCTTGTTTTCAGGAATTGCTGTCATACAAGAGCATGAAATTATTTTTAACATTTAAGAATGGCCAGATTAGAAGATCAGAATGGCAATTTGGAAAATAGTGCAATTCCCTAAAGCTTTTTTAAAGTAGATGTTTTAATTTTTTTGTGGTCTACACAAAGATTACCAGAAGTTTTATATAAGTTATGAGAGCTTCAAATTCTAGAGTTGAAATCTTAAACAACAGGTTTCTGCAAACTAGTTTTTCAGACTGCAAGAAGTTTAAAAATGAACCAAACATTCGACTTATATTTAGAGTGAGAAGTCACTTACAGTAAGTATATAGTAAGTACTCTTTTCTGTTACAGTTTTTTTGGCTCAAAATAAATTTTCAGGCATGGTTTGGGTTCAGTTAACTGCTTGTTTTGTGTTTGGGTTTGATTTTTTTAAGGATTGGCCCAACATAAGTACTAGGGAGGCAGTCGCATGCAGAATCTAAGTACCAGCTACAATCTTAGAAGTAGAATTTACTGGATGGATTATTTTTGTCCTGCCTTTTTTTATGAAATGCATTTCTTAAAGCTTCTGGCTAGTAATATATTTTAAGTATTTGTAAACATCTGAAAAAATAATTTCCTATATGTAACAGGTTAGCCATCAGCCAACATGGGAATAATTCCTTGAAGCTAGAAGGATGACCCTGTTTTAAAATTAAGTATTTTAATGTTTTTACATGTGCATTTTGCAGAGAAGTTGCAAAGTAGTTGGTTGCTGCCCACTCTGCCCCACTCATGTTTAATGTTCCAAGCCATTAAAATCCAGAAACGGGATAGCATAGATTCTGAATTGTCATCTGTCCAAGATACTGGGGGTTTTGTCTCTTGGCAATTATACGTTCTTCCAGTGAAGCAAGTCTTCAGTGAACTGGTTCCAAACTAATTTCTAAACATACATTTCTGTATTAATTTATTTATTAAGCCAAACCTGTATAATTTAACGTAGACCCAATAGTACATTACAAGTTCAGCATCTGCAACTTGTATTGGTAACACAGTTATAGAATAACAAGCTGGAAACCTCAGTCTTCTCAAATTGTTACTGATTATATTGTTTAGGCAAAGTCAGGGTTTGGGAATCTGTAGTTTATGTAGCCAGACTTAAAAATATGCAAAACACCAAACACACTCCCTCCTCACTGGCTTGTCTATTGTTCACATTACAGAGGTCTGACCAAGTCATTGCTAGAACTCTTACTGGAGAGGTTCTGGTGGTAGGGTTTATTTTAATTTGGCCTCATACATACAGATGCCATCAGGAGCTGTTTATTACTATATTTCTCACCACAGGTGTGTGTTCTTATTAAATACTTGGTGCTGCCACTTTTTTGTGCAACCAAAGCCTGATCAGAGCTAATTTAGATGAAATCCAAACTGACAAAAAAGGAAGAAAAAATCCGTTTTCGACTGGATCAGTTCTCTGATGTGACTAACAAAGTCTGTCACAAATGGCAGTGCCAGCATAAGGCTTGAGGTGGAAGTCAGTGTTGAATATGGAACTGTTTCTATTTTAGGGGTAATACAAGTTCCTGGATTAAAGAATTCTGTAAGCAGTTTTTAGTTTCCTGCAGTACTTTGTTTTCGATCTGTTTGGTAATGAGAGCTTTGCTTCTGATGGATGTTCCCTTCTTGCCATCTGAACTCCTGTTGTTTGTTGCCTACTCTACATTCTTGTGTCCTTCACTGCAGTTCTGAGATGTGGGGAAAGCTTTTGTGGAGTATCCCATCCTAGTTCAGAAAAGCAATTATCTTCTCAGGTCCTGGCTGTGGGCTCCTTTTTTTTTGCCTTTTTTTTTTTTCCTTTTTCCCTTTGTGTTCCCTTTTTTTTTTTTTTTTCTTTCAGTGTTCATAAAGATTAGCCATTATGGGGCAAGTACTGATTTTAGTCTTGTTCTTGTGCATAGGAAACACAGAGATGGTCTTTGAAGACTTACCAGGAAGCCTTTATTTTTTTGCTACCTTTTCCCTTACTGAGCATTAAAAAAATTTATCTAAGCTCTTTTCTCTTTATTAGCACATTAGAGAAACTGTAAAATATTCATATATGATATTTGAATAACAATTTTCTAATAAGACTGGCCAAGCAAGCTCTTTTGGTACTGTGCATTTATAACACAACACTCTTCAAGCAGTGGTCAGACTTGTTCTTTGGTAGAAACCTCAGGTTCTCCTATTAAAAATTAATGCAAATGGTTTTTCTTCCCCAATAATCACAGAATTGAGCTGTCCTTTTGGAACAACCTTGTAAGAGCTCATGAAAATCAGAAAATAGATGAAAGACAATTATTTCATGAGCTTACAAATACTTTTTCTTCTTAAGTTTGGAAGTGTCTGAGCACTGAACAGAAGATTCATTTAGAAGTGGATTAGAGACATTTACATCTAAATGCTTGGCGCATACTAATACACTCATACAATTTTGGTATTCTCTCCACAAGAGAGCAGATAAATGGATAAAAATGTTGTAGATTTCAGTCACTTATTAATGAGTTTTTATTGGAAATTCTTACTTGGGAATTTCCAAAAGTTAATTATTTGCCAAATATTTTACAAGCAAACTCATTATTGTACATTCTTAATGGTTAAATGGCTACTTGAATTAACTTCAGCTTTTCTGTTGTGAATTTCTAAGACTATCTTTCACATAAACAAGCTGGTTTTCTGTTGTCTTACTTGGGTATAATCACTATCAGCATTATGAATGGGAGGCAGGAGTTCAGTTTCCTGTGTATTCAGGTGCCAGTTTTTAATGGATTTAGGTAGAAATTGTATGACTGCATAAAGTACTTAATAACCTCTGTTGTCCTTATGTCTATTAGGCATGAAACATATCCATAGAGCTTCAATGCTCATTAAAGAAAGTTTATACTGATAGATCTGTTCTTGTGCTTCTAGTTCAGCATTGGGAAAGTCCCCTTAGCAACATGTAGGATACCTGCAAACTTACTGAGCTTGTAGGAGTTGCATTATTAAATTATGGAATTTATAAATTATGGATTTATGATTTCAGCCATTCGTTGCCTCTAGCAAGTATCAGATTTTTAATGTGATAAAAACACTGCCTGTTAGTATGTAAGATGTGTATGTATGTATGTGTGCTATGCTCCATCTCTCTGTATGTATTGAGCTGTGTATGTGTCTGTATACATAAAATACAGCATAAGTGTTGCCTTGTGAACTGCTCAGTTCCTTTAATTGTGCAGCACTGCTGTGTTCAGTCAGTATTGTTAGAGTTGTTGAAAACTGCTCAGTCTGGATCACCTCATGCATTAATGAGATTGTGGTCCTTGATGCTACTCAGATCAGCCTTCTTCCCTGAAAAGTTACAAATTGCTGCCTTTGTAAGATAAACAAAAAAAATGAAACGGGATCCTGTGAGGCAGGGCACCAAAAGTTACAAAAATATTGTAGTGAAAATGGTGTAGAACATCCTTTATTTTGGGATGTTAGTGATTAGGGATTGTGTTTTTAAATATTGAGGAACCAAATTGCCACAAAGCCTGGCCCAGAGTGGTGTGGCTGCGGGCTGGGGGAGGACACAGCTGTGCTATCCAGCGATCCCTCCTGCTGATCCCTGTGCCTCTCTCCCAGCTCCCACGTGTTCCCAGGCTCTGCTGTCTGGTTTTTATTTTGATTGTAGTGGGTTATGCATTATGGTGGATTAGATACATACCATGAATTCTCTTAACATCCAAAATATGAACCAGTCAGATTGCACGTGCTTTTGGGATATTTAGCAGAATTTTTCTGACGTTTAACAGTTTTTTGAGGCTGTTTGTTAAGTGGAGTGTGTATTAGCCAGATAGGTCCTTCAGTATCTCCTGTTGTTTTTGTGATTCCTGTATTCCACGTAGAAATATTTTTATTAAACCTGATTAAATTTTTTATGTAAGGGTGGCAACCTGTAATTTTTCTTCTGGTTTCCTGTCAAAGTTTAAACAAACTGCTCTTGTCTCCTGAGATCATTCTTTGACTCTTGGAGTCACATGGAAGTGTTGACTGCTGTTCTGTGTCTGGAACAGCTTGTGACTGTTTACTGGAAAAAAGCAGCAGCTACATTGTAGAAATGTGCAGTGTAATATCTCTGAATACCTCTGTTGTTGTCTTGTATAGAAAAATCACCTACTCAACTACAAATGCAAGAAGGGTTCATTGTGCAAGTCCTGCACTTACTACTCACCTTGTTTATCTACTTTCCTAAATTTTCATTTTGAAAGGTTTGCTCCTTTTTATATTGCTCATTATAGATGCCCAATTGAGGGATAAAAGATGGGTCATGTAAAATTCCAAACCTGCATCTCCATAAAAAATTCAATTTCTAGAGGTGTTTGGAAACTGCATCTATTAAATTTGCAAACTTTCTCATGCTTCGGCTGAAGCTGGTGTGCATGCATTCTCTATCCTGCCATACCGTAATCCTCAGGTTCAAAACGGACAGTGAGGGCTGTAAACCTGAGAGCAGAAGAAAAACTAGGCCAGAAAATCCAGGATGTGTTTGTGTTGGATGAAATGAAACTAAATGTAGTTGCACTAAAATAGGATTAGAATTAACATGTTGCAATGTAGCCACACAATTATGACGAATGGAGGAGGGAAGTAAAAAGGACTGGCTTTGGAAAGAGACTGATGGCATGTTTTAAACTGTAGTAAATTCAAGTTGAAGATGTGTGCATGGATCTCATTGCTCTACTGTTTTGTTGCATCAAAGTCATGAAGTACTGAAATAGTTTGGTAATAGTAATTTGCTTTTACCAAGTGTCTCCGGTGCGATAATATAAAGTATTACACTTGGTAACATATAAGTGAATGTTACCAAAAAAAAAAAAACCAAACTATGGCAGTTGCACTTCATTTCATGGTGAATTTAGCTCTCCATATTTTTTTGTTAGAAATGCAGTGATAAACTGGCAATACGGAGAGAGGGAGGAATAAAAATTACTTAGAACTCAGTTTTTGAGGAGGTTGTTTTTCTTCATACACAGAACATGACTTAGAACTTCACATTGAATAGTTGAAGACTTAACACCAACTCTCAGGAGAAATTGCTTCAGTAAATGGTTTGGGCTTTTGCAGTTATTTAAGTAAATAGGTTATTTGAAGAAATGCTGGGCATTAGGAAGTTTCAGGCCAGACACTGCTAGGTATTGAAGAATTTTCATTACAGTGTTTAACAGAAGTAGGGCTTGTCATTCTCATGTACCCCATTATAAGACATTGTTTTCAGTTGCTGTGGACTTGGATGAACTTTTAACTATTTGTACTGAAGCTGTCAGAATCAGATTTTTTATTTTCATATTCAAAAGCTTATTTAGGCACAATTTAGCAGTGTTTGAGGAAAGACTTTAAAGCTCCAGCGGATCTGTATATAGACATTTTCACAGTTCCTGCCACTTCTGGCATGGATTATTCATGTATATAATAACACAGTTCAGTGAAACTTGTCTCCTGACATCTTCAAACAGTGCCCGAACACAGATCATAATTCTGGGAGCTCAGGGCTACAGACTTAGACCAAAACTTTTTTGTAGCTGAACAACTGAGCCAAAAGCAGAGATGCTGCTGCTGCTGCTGCTCTTAGTGGCAGATCCGTGATTATTTTAGGGGCAAGAGATCCAGTAGGACCAGTAGGACAGCTGGGTTAAGTAGCTCAGGATGCGGAGCATGTGCGGGGACTGGGCCTCGAGACAGCAAAAGGTGCATTTCTCTCAAGTGTCTGGAGTGCTAAAGGCAGTCCTTTCAAGGTATGGTTACTTGGCTGCAGTGATAACCACCTGAGGAAAATACCTGCTCCACATCTGGAGATAAATGGGAAATTTACCTCAGGCTCTGGTAATACTCCTGGGACACACAGTAACTGATTTCTGCCACTACAGCTGCCCAGAGTGCTGCTGTTTCCATGCAAAACATGACTGTGAGATGGCATTTCAGGCAACTGGGACTAAACATGCCAAACCTATTACAAGCAAATTAGGCTTCAGCAATCTTTAGTCCTTAGTTTGTTCTAGACAACATCTCAGAGCCAATATGAAATTACACTTTTCTTGGAACACACTTGTACTCCCATGCTATTTACGGTAGACAGCAGCAGCAGGAGGTGGTTGATCTGATGACAGAAGTGAAGGCTCTGTACAAGAGTAAAAGGAATTACCAAGTTAGATTCCTGAAGGGTTACTGTTTAGCTTTCAGAAATCTTGGCTGTGGAACTGAAAAGTATCATTTTGTGTAGTGATTTACTTTTTCTATTTAAATGGTCCTCAGTCTCATTTGCCTATGTACTTATGCCGAACCAATTACCATATTTTATTTTTTTCTTCATTTGGATCTTCTGTTTTATGAAGGAGACCAAGAAAATGTCACCTTCATTAGACAGTCACATTAAAAACTTGAAAATGTGTTTGTGTTCTTGTTTTTGTTTCTTGAAATCACCTGAAAATGTCTTTATACATGCAAAGTGTGATATGGCCTGATGATTCTGAATTCAGGAAACTCATAAAACTCTCTGAAGTACTTAACAACAGCTAGCTAATTTCAGCTTTTAAAATAAATACTAGCTGAAGTACAGGAATGTATGCGTTTAAAGGACAGTGTTGTTCAAACAAATGAATTTTTAACAGTGGAGAATTGCAGATCTTGATCTCTGGATCTAAGGGAAGTGGTGTGTGGTTTTTTTGGGCTTGAGTGTGGGTTGGTTTTTTTTGTGGGGTTTCTTTTGGGTTTTATTGTAGGGGGGGTTGTTTTGGTTTTAAGTTGGTTGGTTGTTTTTGTTCGTTTTGGTTTTTGTTTTATCTTAACTACTGCCCAATATTGTCCATTTTGGAATTATAGTTTCCTCTTTTCCCTGGAGTGGTGTTCGTTGAACTCCATGTTTACCCATAAGAGGTGGATAACTTGAAACAACTAAAGAGTTAGGGGTTCCTTGGTTCTACAGACTTAGACTTGTTGTGCCTACAGGATTTATATAGGCTTCTCTTTTCCCCTCCCCCTTTTCTGTTTCAGGTGAAATTGTGGTGAATGAAGTAAATTTTGTAAGAAAGTGCATTGCAACAGACACAAGCCAGTATGACCTGTGGGGCAAGTTGGTTTGCACTAACTTCAAGATTTCCTTTATTACGGATGACCCGATGCCACTGCAGGTTGGTTATTGCTCACATGGGTGCATTATGACAACAAATGGGACAAGTGAAATTATCCACACTGTGATTCCGTCTCATATCTGATATAAATGGATGCCTTCTAAGCAGGCTACAGGATGAGGTTCCACCGTCCTGTTCTGAATGTGTTGCTATTCCATCCCTTCATTGAGAGTATCAGAACAGAGCAAATTTGTACAGAAGTACATCCAGCTCCATTTACCTCTGTGTATGGAGGCTTCCCCGGGAAGTGGTTTTACAAAAGGCAGAGCAGCAATTAGACATGTTTATCCTCGCAGGAGCTGCTTGCAAATGTTCCTTAGACTAGACAAGTGTCAGATCAGCAAAGCTTTTAATGTGGTGGAGATTTGTTGCTGTTACTGATGGAGGACAGAGTAACCATGGAATGAGTTTTCACTGTAGATGAAGCAACAAGAAAAGGGGAGAATTCTTGGTCGTTGTCAAAGCAGAACTCATGACATTCAAACCATGATCAGTTTTTGGACAGCACAGCACACAACACTTTGGAAATCCAAGCAGTGAGCTGTATGTTATTTTCAGTAGAGTTTGCACTTCCATTTGGGGCTTTTAACAGAAATGTTCCGTTAACTAAGGATATGTAAAGCTCTCAAAGTAGATAGATGCTTATTCAGTAATGGTTAGGAAGTTTGACCAAAGCTACTTCAGAAAGTTAATTTTTGACACGAAGTAGTTGTCAACACTTGTCCCTGAAAGTAGAATTAATATTTTTGTCTTTCTATGCTTACAAAAGTAATAACTGGAGATTTCTTATATTCCATATGTATATTTTATATTTCAAATTGTATTGAATTTCTAAACAGTAATTTTTGATACTAATTCAGTAAATTCAGTGCAAATAGGGAGGTTATTTTGCATATTCCACTGAGGTTTCTAAACTGTTGGGTGTGCAGTTCAGCAGCACAAGAGAGCTGTTTCCACAGCCTCTAATTACCTGGGAATAGGCAAGCTTGGTACCTGTCAGAAAAGCCTAGGCATGCCTGATTTTTATCGTAGTTTCTTCAAAGTTGTGCTGTACATCTGGTTGCAAACTGCAGAACTGCAATTAATTGCTGTGAGTTCATGTGTTTCAGAAATTCCATTATAAAAACCTCCTCCTTGGTGAACATGATGTCCCACTCACATGCATTGAGCAGATTGTCACAGGTACGTCAAAAATAGTTGAGTATAATGACAGGCTTTGTTCTTACTCGGTACAAAACTCTTAACTGCCTGTTAAGTTCTGCAGAATTGTTGTCACTTAAGGTTTTATGTCATTAATCTTCCCTGATTTGAACTATTTGGTTTATTTTAAATTCGGATAAAAGCCTTAAATGCTGAATAAATCTTGAGGTGCCATGCAGGAGACTTACTTATTTGGGTCTTTATATTATTGGCTTTGAATTTATAACTACCATACTGAATCAGCAGGTGTTGTAGGAGACACACACCTGTTATAGCAGTACAAAATTTTGTTAGCAACTTTTTTACACTGAATCATCTGAATCTCTGCCACTGAAATACAAAAGCACAAAGCTTATACAATTAGACATAGCTGGGATTTCTGACAAGAGAAATGCTGTAATTTTCAAGCCTCTCTAATTCTTAGCAAGTTAATAGCTGGTGAGCCTCAAAAATCTACAAATGGCAATTGACATCTTAATCTGAAGAAACAAAATACTTGTTGTGGAGAACCAGGTTTTTATGTGTTGGATTCTTTAAGCTAACCTATTTGTTAAGAATGTTTTTCATCTTGTAATTGTAAAGTTATGTAAAAGTGATCACTTTTCAAATTTTGTTTATGGCATGGCTGTTAAACACTTGGTTTTCTGACTGTAGCTAATCTCAATTATTGGTTATAACTTTTCAATGCCCCAAATTGGTTATGATCCCTGTGAAAAGATTAATGTGTATCTGAGGAAGAACATGATGAAGAAATGCTATTTTTTAAAAACAAAGAGGTGCTATTGACCTATTATATTGTCTTGCACTGGCCCACATTTGTTGCCCCTTTTCTAAAACATGAGGTTTACTCTAAGTTTAGTGAAGTATAAGCTTTTACTAACAGGAATTAACAGATTTTCTACCTCCATCAAAATATGCTATTAAATAAAAAAGTTCTGGTAGCAACATTACTGTATCTGTTTGAGCCAGTCTTGTGTTTACTTACAGAACACAGTCCAATAACTTTGTCTCTTCTTTGCAGTGAATGACACCAAGAGGAAGCAGAAGGTCCTTGGTCCCAACCAAAAACTTAAATTTAATCCAACTGAGTTAATAATTTATTGCAAAGACTTCCGTATTGTCAGATTTCGTTTTGATGAAGCAGGTCCTGAAAGTGCAAAAAAGGTATTATTATCTTTTTATGAAATCCTGCCTTGTAGTCATTACACGTAGCAACAGCTGTGCTGATAAGAACATTTTGTATTATTATGTTTTGACAGAGAAGTGGGGGGAAGAATTGCAAATTATTCACATTCTGTTACTGGAGAATATCTAGACATTTAGAGTTGAAGCTAATAGGGAGAAAATTTAATGTGATGTATTAACTGTTTCTGATCATAGAAGATAAACCTGTATTTCTTGTCATATCTGTTGTACTTTTAAAAGTTATTAATTTATTAAATAAGTGTTTTTAGAGACTGGAATCAGAATGCTGCATTGCAGCTGTACAACAGATGTTTGCATTTTTATGGATAATGTTTAAAGCTTTGGTACATTTTCTGAAAGTCATAAGCTTAATTTACCCAGAGGCTGAGTCTACTGCCTTATGGATATCCTTAATTGTGTCACACAGCAAGTTCTCCAACAAGAGCTTGGAATGACCATTTTGTTTAATCTACATAAACCTGGGCTCCTTCTCTCTTTTCTTAGAAGAGACTTGTACACCTCTCGACAGGGGGAACTACTTGGGCCTGTACATTCCTAGAGATGTCCGTCCTTGCCCGTGTGTGCCCGCTGTTGCCCCAGGTCTGTGTGCAGTGGGCTGTGTTGTTGGGCTGTGCCAGCCCGGGTGCGCTGGGCTGAGCAGAGCTGGCCAGGCTGGAGCACATTCCCGGTCTCAGTGTCCCCGCACTGGTCCAGCTCCCCTGACCTGTGTGGCACCGTGGCGTGGCACAGCCAGCGTTTCGTAAGGAATGACCCACTTTGCTCTCAGAGCTTAACAATTCCTCTTCTCAGTAGGATCAAGTTTGAGTTTAGCCCTGTAAGTCCCGAGGACCATCTGCCCGGGCGTAAGTCTGTGTGCAGTTACTGACCGAGCGACTGCTGAACCGCCTCAGCCCCTTTATTCTCCTGGAGATGAGTGGGCAGGAGCCCGTAAAGAACCACCCTGCTCTGGCCTTGCCCCTGTTCTGGCTGCCCCCCTGCCTGCTGCCTGTGCTGGTTGGAGCCTTCCACGTTTGGCAGTCTTTCAGCAGTCATTCCCTTGCACAGCTTCTCCAAAATCCCCCGGAGGAGCCGTCTCCTGCAATATCTTTACAGCAAGTGTTTCTAATTGGCTGTCACAGCAAAGGAGAGTGATTAGCCTGGAGGAGGAGAGCATAAACTCAGCATCTCATTAATTTAGAACTCTTTGTGCTGCATTTTCTTATGAAGCCCTTACATTAGGCATTTATAATTACATGGTCTTAGGTGGCTTCTTGTGATAGGAAGAACAGTTGGGTCTAGAGAACCAGAGCCTGTGTGGTTATAGAGATTGTACTGGTGGCGACCAAAAGTGTAACAACTGCCATTTTCAAATACCGCCCTGTGCTCATTAGAGGAGAGGGAGAAAACTTGTTCAAATATCAGCTGTGTGGTTACTGTTGCAGTTTCAATGCATCAGGCAGGTTACTGCAGCTTTGTGTGGGTGTAGCACAGAAGCACTTGTACTGAAGGGAGATCAGGTTCAGCTAATCTAATCTAATGTTTCCATAATAACAGTTTTCTGTTAGCATTAAAATATGAATGTATAAAACCGTGAGGTCCTTAGATCAGTTTTCAGGGTTTTGCTTAAATTATTCTGGGATGCTGGTGAGCACATCTGGAGTGGTCTTACACAGCATATTGAATGGAGTTGTTTTGTTCTTTCTGCCATTTAGATGGTATGCTGGCACCACAGTATGGAAAGATTTTATCTGGTTTCTGTTCCTGCCCTTCAGGGAGTACGTATTAGCAAGGTTGTCCTGATGCTTAAAAACAAAAGACAGTGATCAGGCCTCCTTAAACTTTTGAAGGGCCTCTTTAATCGATATTTACATCCAGGTGTTTGTACAAGAAAATTTTGGTATCTGTCTATTTGGAAATAACTCTGTGCGCATAGCTTTTGTATGGAAGTGTAACTGAGTGTAACTGAGTTCTGATGTGAGGGGAATCCTGCTCTTGGGCTGAGGGTGCATTGACCTCTGACTGGGAGAATGCTGTGGGAGAGGACTGACGATGGAATCCGGGGTTTGGGGTGGAGGGGCCTGTGGACATCAACACCTGGTCCACCTTTCCCTTCAGACTTGCCAAGATTAGATCAGGTTGTAATTAAATGTCATCCTAGTAATGCACAGGAGTAGCACTCTATAAATAAAGCCCTGGAAAGTCAAAACAAAACACCTGCCTACTAAAATATGCATTTCAAAATACAGGAGTATAAATGTCTCTACTCATTGCCAGATGATCGCAAATGTTCTGTTTAGAGCAATAGTTATATAAAAACAATACCCATGGTAATTAATGTTTAAAAATGAGCTTTAAATGTATGGAATACTTAGAAGAAGAACAGATGCTAATTCTATGCAGTTAAGTAATTTGCTTCATGCATAGTTCCTTGCACATACTGGAAATACTCAGCAGCATCCAGTGACATAAATTGGTGTTGGCAAAGAGTGTAATCTGTTCCTAAGGAAGTGTCTCTATTTGCTGAACAGGGCATAAGGGACAATAGCTAATTAAGCTGCCTTACCAGAATAGAGATTATTCTGAGTCTCTCTTTGAGGATCTCGGAAAGATCCTCTTTCCAGGGATGTCTTTGGATGCTGTGAAAAGAAGGATCCAAGTTTGAAAGCAAGCTTCTGATGTGGACAATCTGACAGCCTTCACACATGGCTAATGTTGGCAGAACTCTCAGAGGTGTTTTTCTTTGCCTTTAAGCAGAAACATTGTGAGAACACATTCGTTTACTTTCGGGTAAATTATTATGGAGAAGCTTAAAAATCGGTTCTGTTAGAAAAATACCCTCAACACTTGTTGCAGCCAACACATGCTAATAAAATAATGTCTAAGCATTAGTCAGCCAGGTAAATATTTTCTTCCTCATTTTTATTAGTGGATATTTGGGAAACAAGCATTAAGGAAAAATAGAAGGAATGGAAATTTGCACTCACCACTGTTTAGCAGTTTAATTTTGTTTTGTCTCTAAAATAAAGCGATAGAGTCTCCAAAGGAAGGAAAGCCAGATGGGTGTGGGAGGAAGTGGAGGATGGGGAAGCAAGGGTAAGCAAGTTGGGGAAGTCTTAAGTTAGGCAGTGCAAAAAAAGAAGCATTTCACATTCCTTAGAGGAAAGGAATTATTTTGTTCCAAAAATGACAGCAAACAGTCAAACTGAAAACTCCTGCTATTTTTTAGGCACTGCAGTAGTTGACATCAGACTGAGAAAATAAAATGTATGAAAAGGTGAGTCTGCTGTTAGGTGATGGCCAGTGTGTTGCCTCACTGTGCACGTGGATCTTGGCAGTGCCCCAGAGTGGCACACACCCTGTGCCTCCATGAGTATATCTCCATTTTCTCATCCTTTTCTCTTCTACAACTCCCTCAGTTCTTTTCTTTCAGGAAGCTTTTTTGAATGAGAGCCATTTCAGAATCACATGCTCAACCAAAAGAGAAGGAAAGTTTTTATCTCAAATCTTGTTTCCTGTGCAATCAGAAGTCCTACGTCATAACACTTGGGATAGAGGGGAACTTTTTTTTTTCTAATTGTTATGAACAATAATATGAAACTGTTGGGAGTTTTGGACAAACAGTCCTGACCCTCTCTAATGTGTTCCCCCTGCCTCCCAATTCTATTACCTTATTCTAATTGTTTATACAGATCACAAAATTGGTAATGTTTCAAGGCACTGGGAATGCATAAGACACTGACTTGATGGTCTTCGGGGGGGCAGGGGGGTGAAGAAAAACTTGTTTAGAAGTATGCTTACAGAATTACAGAATCATAGAACAGTTTGGGTTGGAAGGGCCCTTGAAGCTCATCTCATTCCAGCCCCCTGCCATGGGCAGGGACACCTGCCACTACAACAGGTTTTTCAAAGCCCCATCCTGGCCTTAAACTCTTAGAGGGATGGCACATCCACAACTTCCCTGGGCAAAGGTAAAATGTATTTTGAAAAACAGAGATGAATTTTAATAGTTCTCTTAATGCTAAATGCTTGTTTTCCCAAGAGGTTTTCCAGCCGAGGAAAATTAACAAAACCTGTTTGTAGGACCTGATCTAGTCCTGCTTGTGTGACTTTCTACTACAGGTGTCTGCTTGGGATAGGAATTGCAGTAGCTAGGGAAAAGAGTATTTCTCCAGAGAGTTCATAAGCCAGGTAGCCTGGCTTAAGGAAGGAGGGGAAATGCAGGGCTATGCTAACTTAGCACATCTGAAATGTTGCTGTTCACAATTCTTCTGCAAGAACATTAGCAATACTTTGAAGCTCTTGCCTTTGGTAAAATGACTGTTGAAGAGGAGGGTGTGCCCTGAAAGTATCATTTACTTTTCTCAGATAGGGGTTGAACAGGGGACACTGACATAGGGAAATGGCTTTGTACTATGAAATAACTACAGCCATTGTGTTTACTGCTTTTAATAAATGCACTTTCCAACAAGCAGCCTATTCTCTTGTTATTTGTCTGAGCCTAAATATCTTCAGCTTTACACAATTGTAAATTGGCAAGAATACCAAACATTTTTGAGTTTGATATGAGAACGCTTCCTGTAAAACATGTTTGTCTTCCAATTTAAGAGCGTTCTACTTATGGCCATAATCTGCTGAGATCTGTGGAATGTGCGTGTCTGCTGAATCTCTGAGACAAAAAAGCTATTATAAGGGTTTAGTGAGAAATAAACAGAAAATTAGTATGTCTTTAGTACTTGCTTAGTGGATCTATGAGTGGAATTTCTCTAAAATGTGAAAATAGAGACAGTAGCAGGATAAATCTATCACTTTTTAAAATAAGAGAAATAGAGGTCCTGACGCTGTGGGTGGACTGTTTCACCCATAATACCTGATGTGAGTTCTATTCTATGGAACGCCCAGAGCATTTTCCAGCTCCTTCTTTATTTAAAAGCACAACTATGGTCTCATATTTTTTGTGGGGAACTAGATCTGGATGGTTAATGTCTCCCCCCACCATGTTATCCCTCTTCACACAGCACACACATACTCTCTTTTTCAAATGTGGCAAGTAAATGACAAAGATTTCAGCTGCTGCCTATTTAAAAATAGGTTTTACTGTGTTTCTGTTTTGTCATTTGGCAGCAGGGTGGAATTTTTTTCCTGCAGTTTGTCCTGAAGCCTTCAGAGTAGATTAGCATAGTAAAAGGCTTTCAACTTTTACTCCATAAATAATGATGAGGAGTAGCTCTGCTAGAATCAGTTACTGTGTAGTGAAAAGCTACATAGAAAAATGGAAGTCAAAACGTGTATATACACAGATTTCCATTTTGTTTCATTGTGAATGATAGCCAAAAGTAATCAATTAGAAGTGGCCAAATATTGCTGAGTAGCTGGCTTCTTCAGCTTTGGTGTGTACGCTGCAATCACAAGATGTAGGAAAATGAGCCTAGCTTCCAGCTGTGTCATTAAAATTTTTATCAAATCCTGGAAATGAGCTTCTAAATGTTCATTTGGAAAAGTCCTGCTGCACTGTTTTCCAGGGATACTTGTACTGTTTGTGTTTTTTGGGGGGGTTGTCACTCCTGGAATGTTCTGTCCTCTCTTTTTCTTTGCAGTTTCATTGTAGAACTGAAAGTGTGGGGAGAACAGTTAAAGAAACCGTTGTTCTAAGACTCGACTGGAATTTTTTTGTTGGGGAGTGTTTGTGAAACAGTATTTTCAGCTCAAGTTAGCCTGCTGCCATTACTGGTTTTATAATTAGGACTGTCCCCATCAAAAGCCAAAGTATATAAAAATACAGTAAAGGTTCCATAACACCATGTATGTTGCAAACAAACAACAAAAGTACAGCAACTTTCTCCATGCAGAACTCAGCATAACTGAGCTCTTGGGCTTTGTTCCCATGGCCCAGTGCTGCCAGCACTGGTATTCCTTCCATTCTGTGGTGCAAGTCTTTCTTTTATGCCTATCACAATAAGGAAACTTTCCTTCACTAACAGAAAACAATTTCTTGGATGCACAGGATGTTTTACAAAAATAATATTCAAAACTGCTAAACTTGGAATAAATTTTGTAAATGTGTTTCCAAATATGAAAAGTCAGGAAAAGTTGAAGGGCAGAAAGAAAATAGAAAGGAAAAATTTTAGTGGTAAGAATGTGGGCTTAGAATATGTCTTTGTCCCTGGTTAAAAGGTACAATTTAGTAAAATGCAGAAGCAAATATTGAGGGAAGAGGACGAAGTTAAAGACTCCATTCATGTCCTGATATTTGGAGAATAACAGCACCAATCTCTACTTGATTTTTTTTTCTCCCTGAATTTGATTCTTCTAGACATTAGGGGTTTTGTCAAATCTTTTGTATTTATTAGTGAATATCTACGTTCAAAGAGACAGAGACTAGAAAAGCTTGATGGTATTTTAAATCTAGAATTTAATCCTAAGTCCTGTGCTGCACTCTTGATTTTAATAATATTAGGGGAAGAATCAATATGGTTTTTGTAAAGGGAAGTTGCACATGAAAAACCTCCTGGCCCAAGTGACTACTTTGTAGCAGAAATATCTGTCAAATGCTGTTAAATACTGATACCAGATTTTAGTTCCAGACATGCCTGAATTGTTAGTTGTTGAAAATTGTCCTGGTAAAATTCCATTATGTTCTTTCTGTGTTTTTCCCCTCTTCCCTAAATATTGATTGCTGGCTGCTCTCAGAACAGAGTGCTAGGTTGGACCTTTGGAACTGACCCTGTATGGCCACTCTCAGGTTCTTATGCTAGATTGATAAGTACTCTTTTTATTTTAAAAAAAATGAAAAGACTGATTTTTAGCTTTTTGACAGCTCTGCATATTTCACACTGTTACAATTAAGGGCAGTAAATTTTTTTGTCTATATAGATATATAAATAACAGTAATAAATGTCTCTTTCCTAGGTGTGCCTTGCAATAGCTCATTATTCTCAGCCTACGGATCTTCAGCTTCTCTTTGCATTTGAGTATGTTGGGGAAATATATCATAATCCAGGTAAGGATGAAAGTACTTGGATTGTGCTTTTTTCCTATTTTGTGGTATGTATTTTTAGTAAGACTTCTGTCCAGAAGCAGTGGCAAAAAAGCATTTGAGGCTTTCTCCAAGGGTAACAAAATCGGCTTGTTCTGCACCCAACCTCTTATGGTTATAAGTCATTCATTGGGATAGACATTAATGACCAAAATCCAAAGAAATGTCTTTCCTGTCTGAAACAAAGCCAAACCGTGCCAGCATGAATACTCCTGTTTCTCAGTTCATGCTTCCATCCTCCTATTGTATGTCTCTGTTGGTACTCTGGGTACCCAGTGAATGTCCCATCAGGCAGGCTTGCTCACCTGCCCTTCTTTTGGGAATAAGTTTCTCTTCTGGTGGTATTGCAGGAGGATTTGTGCAACTTGGGACTCCATACCTTCTTTCCTAGAGGCTTACTAGGCAGTTCTTACCACTCAAAACCTCCACCACCCCTGCTGAGCTGGAGCACACCCTCTCTGCTCAAGGCCAATCTCCAACTGAACCTTGTCAGTTAGGTAAGCCTGCAAAGATGCCTTTGGAACTTGATTTCTAGTGTAATGCTGTGCGGTCAGTGCTGAGTGTTCCCCAGCCGAGACACAGCTGAGAGCCAGCAGTTGTAGGGTGACAAGCCTCCCCACAGAGCGTGCTGCTGCTGCAGAGCTGTGCTACTGAGATCTGAACTCAGCAGCTGGCACTAGAAACCGCGGATCTGCCTGTTACAAAACATGAACCTCTCGTGGAATGACGAGATCAGGCCTTCAAATTTGCCAAACAATGCATGTTTTTCATGCAGGTGCCTCCATGACTGCCTTGTGCATGCACATGAATAAGTGTGCATGTGATTATGTTGCACACATAATTACACATGGAATTTCTTACGTCATAAAGCTTGGGCAGTTATTAAGGTCCATGTATTTTCATGTTATAAAGTACTAGGGAGGAAGCCGATTTGCAGATAAAATTGCAGTAAAATGTTAGTCTGTCAGAAAGCTGCCTTTACTCTGTCCTTAAAATACCATTTGCTATGTGGAAAAATACCTAGTGGAAGAATTACATAAGGTGGGTAAAAATGTTCCTCTGGAGCAGCAGACCAGAATGGCAAAGGAGAGTTGTTCTGCTGTGCTGCAGTTCCTAAGAGAATTTGAAATTCTTTTGGGTTGGGTTGGAGTGTTCTTCTTGTTGTGAACCCTGGTGTTTGTCCCATAGATCTCTGGCTTTGCTCTTGCAATTCCAGTGCTGTTTAATGACTCTATTCCTGCTACTCCCAGCAAAGTAAAAGGTGACATGCTGTCTTAGTGCTTCCTGAGGAATATAAAAAGCCTGCATTGCTCTGGTGCATGTGTACATTGTTTCTTTCCTGGGCTATATTTGATAGTTATATATCCTGCCATTAAACAGGAAAATGGACTCTTTGTAATGATCATATTTCTCTGTTTACTGTCTTTGAAGAACTACTTCAGTCTGATTTTAGTCCTGTTTTCTTCTGAAAATCCTAAGTACTCAGAGTGCCAGTGCAAGAATGAAGTTGATAGATACAAAAAGCAGAAACCACACAGGTTATGGGATGTCAGCAGAGCCATGACGCTGTTCTGCTTCCTTTGGGCAGGCTCTTGCTAAAGCTCAGAGCTTTCATGGGGGAGGTAACAGGGCTGAATTTCAGTTTATTCCACTTTCATCTAAAAATGTACCTAAAGCGTCAAGAAACAAAATGTAATTTCTTTCCGGCACGGCTGACTGTCCCCTTGGCACCTAAAGGATGACCAGCAAAGGAGAGCCTTCTGTACAGTAACAGCCTCTCTAAGCTCCTGGTCCCTAGACACAAAATGATCTTTTTGTGTGGATATAAATATAAATTTATGTAGAAACCCCCAAATTTTAACATGGCCTTCCATTTCTTTTATTTGCTGTTAATACAGCAGTCATTTGAAGTTGCTGAAATTACGAAAGTTTTATTTTGCATTCTTGACATGGTACCTATTAAACGGTAGCCTATAAAGGCTTCATGTTTTTAAAATGTTGCAAAATTTGGCATATTGAAGAAAGAAATCCTGTGACTGGAGATAACATTTGTTCCTGGGTATTAGTATGTCTTGGCTTCTATCAAGCAGCACAGCAGGCCAATTTTATGTTGCTTTTCTATTGAAATTGCTGGGAAAAAATATATTGACATCTTCACGTATCATCAAGCTGTCATTAAATCACTGCTTTCTTGTAATACAACAGTAGGTAATATAGATAATACTAGTCCTGATGCTAATGGTTTATTTTTGTAATTAGGAAGGTGAAGAGTTTGATTTTTATTTCTTTTTTATTTAATGGGCATTGATGACTTTCCTTTTCCTAGCAAAGAAGGTGAATGGCGTAGACCCAGGAGGTGGTGGCAGTGGCATTGGCAGTGCCAGTGGGCAGCAGACTCCTCTGTTTGAAACCTACTCGGATTGGGATAGAGAAATCAAAAGGACAGGTGCATCCGAGTGGAGAGTGTGCTCAGTCAATGAAGGTTATATGATCTCCACTTGGTAAGTGTCTCTTGGGACACCAGCAGGAGGGAATTGGGCTGTCTTGTCCTGTGTCCCCCACAGCCTCCACCGCACCCAGCTGGGCACTGCTCCTCCTAATTGTGCTGCTCTCTGGAGAGGCCCCCAGATGAAAGTTGCTGCAAGTCTTGTCCCTAAAGGAAATGTCTTGTCCCTAAAGGACAGGTCGTATTTTGGCATCTGTTGCTTATGTGCTTTTGTACTTCCACGTGAGACACAATGTCTCACCAGCATCCTCAGGGCTGTGCTGGCACCGCGGCTGAGCCCTCACATGGGACAGCAGCAGCCATGCCCAGGGGCTGCTCTGGGACAGCCTGGCGGAGCTGGTGACACAGCACTGCAGCAAGAGGGAAAATGGTAAAAAACACAGGGAAGAGTAACCTTTTTTTGTCATGTTTTTTCCACAAGCCTTCCAGAATATTTTGTGGTTCCGTCTTCCTTAGCAGATCAGGACCTGAAGCTGTACTCCTACTCCTTCATTGGGAGGCGAATGCCAGTAAGTGCGCTCTGTTCTGGTGCTGCTCCTGGGCATTGCACGCTGTTCATCTTGGGGCTGTGTATGCCAACTAACTGAGTTCTGTGCGTAGCAGCAAGTAAAAAACTTGTACACAATAGCTCTAACCTCCATTATTGTGTTGTTTCTTGTGTTTTTTCCCCGTGTTAGTTATGGTCCTGGAATCACCCCAACGGGAGTGCCCTTGTGAGAATGGCCAACATTAAAGATGTATTGCAGCAGCGAAGAATCGATCAAAGGTAGATGATTGGTTGTGTTATTCTTTAATCAGAGGGTTGGGATAACACCAGTGGTGACTGTGTGACACAGCAGTGGGTGGCAGTGGAGGGGACCCTCTGTGACACCAAAGTGTTGCAGTGTGGGAACTCTGAGGAGACTGTTCTCTGGATCTGATTCTGGCACAATTTTTATTCAAGGCCATTCCAGTTTCAAATACTGAATAACTTTTCACATTTTAAGGTATGTTTATTTTTTAGGGGGCTAATCATTCAGATGACAGAATTTATGGATAGGAATCTGAAAGGATCAGATTTTCTGTAATACAGCTTACGTTGGTGGAGATTTTCTTACCTCCTTCAGCAAGACAGTAAAAAAACCCCTTCATCTGTGGCACTGGGAAGTACAATTCTATAGATTTAGTCTCACAATGCACGTGGTATTTCTGTGAAATAATTGTTATTCGCTGTCCTTAATGAAAGACTGAAGGCATTTAGTGCCTTGTGTAGGTAGTTTACAAGCTTGGTATTTTTTGTTCTTTGGTTTAATTTGTAGGGTGACTTTTTGTAGTAGTGCAAACACCCGCATTGTGTGTTAGGCTGGAGCTCTGAGTTTTAGTTGATTCCTGGCTTCATAAACTTTATACATGTTCTCCTTATTTAGCCTAGGTAAGTCTTACTAAAAATGATGGGAAACTAAAAACCGGATAGGGTTATTTAACTGTCAGTCAGCCTCAGATTTCATTTCCCAAATGTGATGTTTTAATGATACAGTATTTCCATTTTTTTGTTCTGTAATTAGTAGACCCCAAAAATGGTTAGTAGCTTTATGGAGGAGCAATGTATCTCCTGAATATGAACTAGTAAACTCTTTGTTAGAATGAGTTGCATGTTTTAAGTGGTTTTAATTGTTTGCAGTTAAAGACAGTGGCGCATGTTTCCTGAAAGACTGTTACCTTCCTCTCCAACAATAAACCTGCTGATTCTTCTCCTGCAGGATTTGTAATGCCATAACTCGAAGCCATCCCCTGAGAAGTGACGTTTTCAAATCTGACCTGGACAAGTGTCTCCCCAACATCCAGGAAGTCCAGGCTGCACACATCAAACTCAAACAGCTCTGTGTCAATGGTACGCTGGGCTGTCCTTCTTTCGTGGGGGTGGTTTTCCTGACATTCAACAAATTCCAGTCGACCTGGCTGACAGGGATTGTTATTGGAAGTTGTTCTGCAATGTAATTACTGTCCCTGTTGCAGAGCCTTTTGATGAAACTGAAGAGAAGTGGCTGTCCTCACTGGAAAACACTCGCTGGTTAGAGTACATCAGGTTGGTACCATTAATAAAATGATGTTCAGTGGGATGTGCAAAGCGTTCAGCACTGTGAAAAAGCAGTGCATCAGTTGAAGGATTCTTTGTTTTAATATATAAGTTAGGTAAATATAGATAACACAAGTATTTTTTTCTTGTAGACTGAACTTCTGTTAACTGTTAATTCACTTTCTTTTCCTGTCTAGAGCCTTCCTTAAGCATTCTGCTGAGCTTGTCTATATGATGGAGTGTAAGCACGTTTCTGTAGTTCTACAAGGTAATACAACACAGAGCATGCTGTAATTATTAGCATTACTGTGATAATGTAGATAAGCAGATTTAGATAACATCAACTGTAATCTCTATACATAAACCCCATGGCTTCTGAATATCTCAGGCATTTGGGGAACTAGAAAGGAAAATAGTTTTGTTATGTATCTGGACTGTAGCGTGGTCCTTAGTATCAGAGGAATATTTTGCTTTGAGTCTTTGTGGGTTTTGTTCTGATAATGACGATAGAATCAAAACCTTAGGGTAAAACTTTGTACTGTGTTAATTGGGCTAATAGTCCCTGCATAAGCAATATGAATCTTAATTCAGAGGTTCAATAGACAAAAGTATTTCACTCAGTGCCCACTCCTTGTGTCTGTGCAAACAGGTATTTCAGAGAAAAAGACACTGAAAAACGTGCTCATTTCTGTAAATCTGTAATTTCTGTAATTTTTACAAGACCTCTTCAGCTGGTCTGGTATCCCATTCTCCCCAATAATGGCCTTCCAAAAATTGATTCAGGGTGGAAAAATGTTGAAAATTTCTAGCAGCATGAACACCCTTCTTCTCAGCACATCTTGGTTTAAGTACCAGGCATTTGGGTGGGTATTTTGTTCTTGATGAATGCACTGCTGTGCTGGATATTGCAGGAACCCTTTCTTTAGTATGAGTCTCAGTTTAAGAAAAAAGAAATGTGTTTTTCTTCTAGTTTGTTGGGGTTTTTTTTAATTATGACAACAATTAAAACAACTAAAAGTATATTTTAAAGGAAATGCTAAGAAAACCATGGGACCTAGTTGCACCTTTTTGCTCTTTGAAATCTGGTTCTGTGCATTTACGTTATATATAATATATATATAATATGGTTCTGTGCATATACCTTATATGTTCTGTACATTCTGTATGTTATTTGCAGAGGAAGAGGGACGGGACCTGAGCTGTCTTGCTGCTTCTCTCATTCAAGTCATGCTGGATCCCTATTTTCGAACAATTGTTGGATTTCAAAGCTTAATACAGAAGGAATGGGTCATGGCAGGATATCAATTTTTAGATAGGTGTAACCACTTAAAGAGATCTGACAAAGAGGTAAAAATTAATTGTATTTGCATGTGATCACAGTATCTGCTTGATATCATCCTGAACATTTACTCATACAGAAATCTAAAAGTAGAAATATGTTTTAATACTTTCAAATCTCATTATAATAACATCAGAGGAAATAAGTCTTTTTCCAGGGTAGAGGTATCTTTTTTTTACTCTCTGTAGCCGTGTGAGAATCAGTGAAATGCCAGGTGCAATCCAATGGGTTTTTACGTTGCTTCAGGGTCACACATGAAAGCGTCTCACTGCTACAGACACTAGCACAGCTCATGTTTCAAATTGAAACCAAAGGAGGTGAGGAGAGGATTAGGAGGGGGTAGTTTTGCTGTGTGTTTTACCAGTCCCTGTTTCCATCCCAGTGGTGTTACCACTCTGCAGGGCTTTCAGAGCAGGGAGCTGCTGGAGAAGCCCCACAGCCACATGAGCTGACACAGCTGCTGGGAGATGAGGGAGGGGAGCACAGGGCTCGGCTTCCAGCACTGCCAGCTCATGTTGTTTGGCCTCTTCATGGCAAAGGAGGGGCTGCTAACTGCAGGTGGAAGCACAGAGGACCCCGGTTAGGAACCTTTTTCAGAGACAGTGCCCAGAGTCACAGAACAGGAATATCCCCAGAGTGTGGAGCCCACAGATAAACGGAGGGCACTGAGCACCAAGCGGAGAAAATGCATGAAGGGATAAAGAAATGAGATGCCAAGAGGGAAATAATGAAAAGCAGCTATTTTGGCCCTAGGAAAGGATATACTGAAGAGTGAAAACGGGAAGGGGAAAATATTTCTAAAGCTTTACATAAATGACAGTTTCTACTTTTGCCATTCATGGGCTGCTATGGAAAAGAGTTAGAAAACGTAGAGAGAAATTAACGTGGGTGAATCATAAGCTCTCCAGTCATTTCAAACAAGGAAGTAAATACATCGTAAAAACAAGGCCAGGTGGCAAGGAAGGCTCATACAAGCACTAATTTGGAAAATATGAGAGACATACAGATGGCAGAAAGGATTTTTGCAGCTGCACGAGTGTGAGGGGAGCCCAGGAAAGAACTGACTGTGTTTTTACACAGAAGGGAAGGCTGTGCAAGGGTAGTGCTGAGAAAGCAAGTGGCTAAACAGGAATACAGGGTGTTACAATTGCATAGAATCTTGAAAAATGCAAGACTCCAAATAGTTTACGCCGTTGAGTAATGTACCAAATACCGTAACTGCAAAGAAATTGGTATGATTTGGGAAAAGCTTATGTTAAATCTGATAATTCCTTGTTTCTTTTCCCAGTCTCCTTTGTTCTTGATGTTCCTTGACTGTGTTTGGCAGCTGCTGGAACAATACCCAGCAGCCTTCGAGTTCTCTGAGGTGTACCTGACCATCCTGTACGACAGTGCCCGCATCTCCTTGTTCGGCACCTTCCTCTTCAACTGCCCTCACCAGCGAGTCAAGGAAAGCACTGTGAGTAGGAGGGGCTGCAGCTGCTTGTCCAGCAGGGGACTGCAGCCTGCCCCCCTGAAATAGCAGCATCCCAGCTAAATGCTTCCTGTGTGTTCTTCAAAATGTCACACTCTGGTTGGGCCAAAATATTCAGGTCCCCAGGTGAATACAATCAGAATGTCCTCTCAGGTGACCTTTGCAGAGACAGTGACTAACTACTCTAGAAGAAAGTCTATTGAATACCTTTGTTGTTTTTTCCCTAGGAAAACATTGCTACTGTACATTATTATTTGTAGTCCTCTAGGAAGCAAATCTGTATCTGGAACTCAGAAAATAGAATGACAGGCAATAAATAGAATTTCATGCTTCAGGCAAACTTTGAAATATCTTAACATAATTGTTTAAATAGTTGAAAAAGTTGGAGATGCTGCATAAAGTTCCAATAGTAATGCACAATGGAGGCAGTTAGAAAACTGAACACTTAAATTTGTTTTTGAGAATGGAGCTTATCAGAACTGTGTGCAGAAAACATTTGATGGCTGATAAAAGTGAAACTTACTTATTTTGTTAAATATTTTCCCTTTAAAGTTGTAGGTAGCAACCTTACAAAGAAGCAGAGCATTGAGGGACTGTTGCTATATTCTTGAAATGCCAGTTTGGGGGTTAAGAGTAAGCCAACAAACAATTTAATGTAATTGAAAAGTAACTGCACAAATGCAGATCTCCAGCTGTCTTGCTGCTCTGTTGTGCTGCCTCTAAATTACATCCCTGCTCCTCGTTGCCCAGTAGTTATGTGCTGGTTTTAGGATTCATGAATAAGCCCATTTTCTCTGATTTTAATCTGCCTGAATGTTAACTTCTCACAGGAATTTGCTATAAGCAAAAATATTCAGCTGGGTGATGAGAAAGGCCTCAGGTTTCCATGTGTTTGGGACTGGTCTCTTCAGTTCTCGAGCCGGGACCGGCTGCTGTTCCACAACCCGCTGTACATCGGGAAGAGCGCGCCCAGCGTGCACAACGGGGCCCTCCGGACCTTCAAGCGCTCCAAGGTGACTGGGGGGCTGTGAGGGGCTGTGCCTGTGGCTGAGGCTGTGCTCACACTCAGGGGTCGTGCTGGGGATGCTGCAGGTACCCTTGGATTAGCAGTAGGAGCCTTCATTGTCTTGGCTTCCCAGCCTAAAGAAATGATTTTCTGTAGAAGTGAAGATGTAAATTTGTTGAGCCTTGTGTTTTAGGGTATTTTCTGATGTGGCTGAGTCACTGCCAACATTTGCATTATTTCACCTTTGGAAAAGTGATGACAGGCCACTTTTCCCCCCTGGGATTGTCAGTATTTTCACTAAATACTGATTGTAAGTCAATCATTTGTTGCTACAAAACATACGTATTTCTTTTTAAAGGCCCCAAGCGGCCACAGTTTGTCCTGTGAGCCCTGCAGTAGTTGACTCACAAGCTCAGAACTGTTTAAAGGTCACAGCATTTCTCTGGATGATGCACCCTGGCAGTTCAGGGAAATTTGCTATTCCAATGTATGTAGAACTGGAAAATTATTGGTATTTATTTTCTGCAGAAAAACTACAGCTCCACACTGCGAGGCGTCCCCCCAGCACTAAAAAATGGAATCATCAGTGAGCAGGAGTTCCTTCCAAGAAGAAACTCTCTGATACTAAAACTGAAGCCGGACTTTTTCCAGCCAGCGGAGGGGCAGAGCCACAGTATGGAGCAGTACTTCAGAGACTGGTTTGCAAAGCCTGTGGATTTGCATGGAGTCATTCTGCCCCATCTCTCTGGAACACAAATAAAACTGTGGAAACTCTGCTACTTCCGCTGGGTTCCCGAGGCCCAGATCAACCACGGCGGCTCCATCACCGCTTTCCACAGAGTGTCTTTGCTGGCGGACGAGGTGGACATGTTAAACCGCAGCCTGCGGCAGTACAAGAGCAACTCCTCCTGGCAAGGCCCCTGCTCGGAACTGGATCAAAGCAGGATGTACTTCAGAGCTAATGGTTTAAATGACACCTCTGGCGCCCCAGACTTTCTCTCCTCCTCATTCCCATTTTCTCCTGTAGGGAACCTATGCAGACGGAGCATTCTGGGAACACCTTTAAGCAAATTTTTAAGTGGTGCCAAAATCTGGCTATCCACCGAGACGCTTGCAAACGAAGACTGAGGTGGTGTGGAGTTTTAAAGGTTTGGGGAGAATACTGCATATCATTTTGTCTTTTCTAACTTAACACTGCTAAATGCGGCATTGAAAGCTGTAATAATTTTTATATACAAACATTACGTAAGATTTGCACAAATATTTAAAAGCAAGGCAAGTCATGCTTCAAATCGCACAGTTTTGTCTTCAGTAGTTCTCATCTGCTGGGGCTTCTGCTCCCCAATTCCTCCTGTTCTTGGGGGTTTGGCTCATTACAAGTGATAGAGCATTTCATCAGCTAATTGAAAGGCTTGGTGTGGTCATTAATGAGGGCTCTGCTTGAAATACTTTTGTTTTCCCAGATAGTGACTGAAGTGACCCTTTGATAAAACAGCTTCGAAAGCCAAAGCAGTGCAGTGGAAATGAACTGACAGCTGACATCTGGGAATATACTACTTTATCAGACTGCCTCTTCAGGAGTAGTACTTACATGCATAGATACAAACATACTAATGTTCCATGACTTACCACCCTACATATGTGTTAATGCAGTGTATCCATGGGAGGGGTTGTTCCCTTTTCTGTCTCTCCCCAAAATATGTTCATTAGCAATTAGTCAGATTTGTGCTCTTTGTCATGAGCTTGACTTTAGACTATAGAAATCCACATCAGGACAATGCACTGTTAACCTTAAAACATTTACTGTAGATATGGTATTGCAGTAGCTTTAGAAGTGCCTTTAATTGGGAGGAAGCAGTAGCAGNCCCCCCCCAACTTTTTAAAACAGATTGTTGTGGCAAGTTCTTGTTCCATCCCCTGCTTCCCTCTCTCCATTTCTGGAAACAACAGGCATCCAGAAGAAACAACAGGTATTCCCTCTTTAAGGTTAAGCTTGTTTGGAAGTCCCACAAGATCCTCACCTTTTTATAAGGGCACCTCAACTACTCAGCATTATATCCCTGCACAGATCCTGATCCCTGCCAACCCTCTCATTATTTTTTTTGTAAGATGAAGTAGCTTTCAGCAGAACTCATACCTGAGCCCTGCTGGGTTCCAGAAAGGAGGACTGGTTCCACGTTGCCAGTTCCACAAGGGGTGCAGGTGCTGCAAGAAGAGCATTGAGTGGTGCCTTCTTTCTGCAGACATGCACATCCATAGGGACAGTGCAATGTACAAGCACTGCCTGAGGGAATTACATCCAATGGCCTCTGTCTGCTTAATGCAGCAGCCTCCTCATTGTTCTGAAATCTTTTTAAATCATACCTCTCCCTGGATGCTGTGCCACAAAAGGACTTGAGTTTCACAGGGAGAAAGGCAGGAGTGTGAAGAATTCCAGGAGGGTGGAGAAATAGTGATGTGTCATTCTCGTAGGTTAAGGCTCCAGTGATCTGCCTTCTCTGAACAGCGAGGCTGTATTTTATATTAAATTATTTCTGTGTAAAACACCAATGCTGTTGAACTGACACTGAGCCTCTATCCAGGTGTAGCCTCTCCAGTTAAGGCACCAAAGGCCTTATATGATGGACTCAAAGCTGTTCTCAGTTTTCTCAGTGGGAAAAAGAAGGCTGCAGGGTAGAAATACACAGGATGGGAATACACAGTGTATTCAAGTTTAAAAAAAGGTAAGGGGATAGGATTTGGAGACCTTTGTTTGCAAAACCAAACTGATCTTCAGCACAGCCTAAATCACAGTGGGGTTTGGCTCCCAGGCCGTTCCCTGTACAAGGCTGTGCCGTGCTTGCACTGCTGGGGCTGGAGAGGGAAGCAAGGCAGGGCCAGTGCAAAGGCGAACAACATCAGGGGAGTGGGCTTCCTTTTTTACCTAGCCAACCTCCCAAACCCTGTTCCTATGCAAAGAAGCTGGTGTGTGTGTGCTGTGCACAACGTGGGCAGGCACAGGCTGTTGGGACACAATGCCGGGTGCTTCTGGGCAACTGTTTGTGAGGAAAAAACGTGTATTCACCTCAATTGCCTAATTATGCTGCAAGACGAGCTGAGCACGTTAAATGGTCCACAAACCAGTTGTGTTTATTTCCACGCTTACTGGAGCAGTCATCTCACTTGTTCATTATTCAAAGGTTTTATTAGTTTGCTTTTGCCATTCCTCTTTTCCCATTGGCTTACCGCTTTCCATGGCCTGATACTTGACATAAAGACCTCAACCTGTGTGCTTAGTGTCTTTTGGTACCAATTTATTTTCTTTTAAAATGACAGTTAAAACTATAGTGTCTTTTTTTTTTCTTTACTTAAAGGTATAACTTCTTTGGTTTAAAGGTACCAAAAATGTGTAAATAAATTACTCCACAAAAGCAGCTGGTGGAATTAAAAAATGTTCAAGCTAGTACCCTTTGGGGGAAAAATGGGTACTATATTTAAACAGAATTGTCTTTTATAAGGAGATTTCAGACATTTTTACATTTCAGTTCTAAAATGTGTACAGATGCTGCAGAGGGTCTTTGTATTTTATAAATATAGCATGGGAAAGGGTTAAAAATAATATGCCTTTATAAATAAACAAAACCTGTCAAAATATCTATTTGCCAAACAGACTTAAAAAGAAATTTTATACCATTCCAAAAAGGGAGTTAGGGAAGCAGAGGCTGAGAGGGGGCACCTCCTGCAGAGAGGAAGGGAAGGGAACCACCTTTCCCTGGACTTGAAGACAAGGTTCTGCTTCCTTGTGTGGCTTGGCCTTGCTGAGGAGTCTGAGCAACTGCTGTGTCTGTGGGAGTGAACGTGTGCCTGTGGATGCTGCTGCTTCCTGAGTTAAACAGCTGAATCCTTTCTTACTTTCGAAAGACAGGTACCAAGTGTTAATTTTGAAATATTCTTCACTCTGCAGTTGCCTTATCAAGTCGGTTGGGACTGTTCTGAATATCTTTAATAACTTCCAAAAGCAATTTTGGGGTGTGAGTATGTATCTTCTGTGTACAGAATACTGACATGCAAGTGTGTATATATATGTCTGTGTATATATATGTACACATATCTTCACATTTTCATTTCTGTTCGTTTAAAACAAGATACTGTTAATGCCATTCTCGTGTTGCAAGAGTAGAAAAGCTACCAAGCAGCTCATCCTTTTGTGTGTGTAGAAAATGTGCATTACTGCAGCTGTTCCTGGCTGAGTCATGACTTTGTACCACACACGGGCAGCTCCGCGGCTGCCCCTGTGGCTGCTGACCGCCAGTGCAGCAGGCGGGGCTCAGTGCGGGGCTGTGACTGCGCTGGCACCTCAGCCTCCAGGTGCTGCCCTGTGTCACCCGTGTCCTGCCTCCAGGAATGCGCTGAGAGCTGAGTGACTGTGTGTGTCTGCCCAGGCCTGCACGTGTGCTTCGTGTGCACCTGCCTGCAATACCACTCCGCTCAATTAACTGCCTTGTGTTTTAATGAAAATGTAGCAAGCTGGGCAAACGTTTTGGCTTATTCTCAGATGGAAATATATTAAAACCAAAAAAAAACTAACATATATTTAAGCAAAGGACGAAATCTTAAATTTGCCTCTAACCAAGAGACAGAAATCTGTACCTCAAATTGCTCTAGGCAGTAGGTTTCTAATGCTGTTGCTGTGATGGTTTAGAGTTCACCATTTCAACTGAAACTAAAACCTTTGTGCCTGATAATGACTTACTGAGTAAAGTAGCAGTGGCAGGAAGATTATAAAATCCTGATGCTGAGTTGTGAATGTGAAGTAAATTAGAGTCAATAAAAGCTCATACCTTTTCACAGTGAACTTCAGGTGGTTTTCTTTGACTTCCCCTAACAAAAAAAAAATTGTATGTGTGTGGTTTTTTCCAAGAATAGCATGGACACTGTGCTATAGAAAGATGATTAATAAAAATGATGTGCAAATTATCTTATTTCTTGCTATATTCTGTTATAGTGGCTGCAGTTTGCATGGTAATCAGAATTTCTGATAGCAGGAAACTTACTCAATATGAGAATGAAGACTCCAAAGAAAAGATGTTGGCCATGTGTTAAAATTAAGAGAAACCCATGGGATTTTAGTGTCTTAGAAGGGAATTAATCTTTTTAGTTCCAATTGACTGACATATTTCTGGGTGAGCAAACACATCAGTTTATGTGGGGCAGAACTGACTATACTGAGCGTGGTCATCTTGGCACTGACCAACTCCTGTCTACTACCAGAAATATTTCCCTTTATACAGGTAATACAGATGCAGCAGAAGGGGCTGTTAAATAAATTATCTTTTCATACACAGCAGCACCTTAGAACAGCATTAAAGCTTTATCCCCTACTCTGCCATCATTGAACACCTGTATTTGTTTATGTACCAGTGCAAAATTCAAATACATAATAGTAAGTGGGGACAGGCAGAGAACCACACTGGTCCTGACAATCCTGGCACAGGGCTGAACTCACACCTTGCAAGGAGACCTGCCCAGCATAATGAATCTGGGCCATACAGAGGCACCATGTTAATGAGCAGGCCCGGATTCTGTATTGTAGAGATGTTCTCAGGGGGTACCAGTGTGAAGGCAGCTCTTCCTCCTCACCGGGCAAACCCCCCAGATTACTTCAGAGAATAAGTTAGGAATTGGGGAGGGAAGTGAAGGGCTCTGCTCTTCTGAACACAAAGTGACATGCAGTAAATCATACTGACAGTCTACTCAAATTATGTTTCAGAATGTTTTGTGCTAAAAGGACTACAGTAATGTTCCAAGAAACCAGAATTTTAGAAGAAACTATTTTTAATAAGCAGCAGCAGCAGTTTGTGTGCTGCCTGTTCCTTTAACAACACCTGAGTTACCCACATGATCCAACCTCTGTCAGCTGAGGCGTTTGCTCTTGCCTCCGACGTCCTGCACATGACAAACCTCCACTGCAGCCCCCAGCTTGTGCAGCTCGCTCAGCCACAGCATCTGCTTGGGAGACAGACGGTCGTTGGGGCCCTTCACCTCCACCAGCTACAAGGAAAGGGGGATGGTTAAGGGTGTGCCCACAGAGGAACTGAAGGATCATTAGCTCCCACTCAAGAAGTATTTTTTTAAGGCTGTTATTTGCAACAAAAATAATAGAGATTTTAGCACAATGTAGAGTCCAGTGGGTGCTGAATTATTACCCCATATTTCAAAATTTAACTGTAAGAGAATGAAATTTTATATAGTAAATATCCACCAAAACACAGACAGAGGCCCTGGTGAACGAAGCTATCTCATACTGAAAAATCGATTGTGTGCACCCTCACCTGTTCCAGCTGATACTGACAGCAGCTTACTCAGGTGTTGTGGAGAACTAATTTCTGCTATTCAGCTCTGTATCATAAACACATAACAAGTTGCTCCAACAGATGAGATGTCTAATAGTCTTCTAGTAGCTATTTCACTACCATGCAAGGCACCATCCAGGACTGTTCACTCAATTTCTGTAGCAGACACTGACACAGTTGTTGCAGACTCAAATAGTCCAGATTTTGTCCGAGTGGTGCCAGTAGAACCCCTTGCTAACAACAGTCAGAATGTGTGGCTGATTGGTAACAGGTGCTTTACATTACCTTTAATCAAAGGCCTTTTCTACACCAACCTTAGCCAGGGTTGATCGTTGCTCGTTCTGCCAATGCCCATTAAAGCTCCAGCACAGGAGCTGCTCCGTGGGGGCTGGGCAGCTGAGCCGCAGCTCTGACTCCACCACAACAGGAAATTACAGGTTGTGTGGGCTGACAAGTGCAAGGTTTTACACGAGGGGAGGTAACTGAGCACTGAGTATTCCCGTGCTCCCCACCCACCTTGAAGTGCCGGCTGTGGGAGCGCCACACGAGCAGGTCGGGCAGCCCCCCCCGGCAGTGCCGCAGGTCCCTGGACAGCCGCCGGAAAACACCGCTCAGGAACGTTCCTCCAAGGCAAGAGACCAGGCTCTGCAACAGAAGGTTTGCTAGTTGATGTGGGTTGGTTTTAATTTCCTGTAGAACCATTTCCCAACGCTGACAAGAATATTGAATGGCCCAGCTCAGTTGTTTAGTCTCCTGTAACAAGAAACACTACCTAGATGTTTTCTACATTGATTTTGCTGCTGTGTTCCAGCTACTGTTGCAGGAAAAGTGACCATATGAGAAAATTGTAACAGTACCTGTCTAGGGGCTTCAGCAAAGTCTCCCTAATCCCACTTCCTCCCTCCCACCACTCTGCCATGGCTCAGTGCCTCAATACAACCTGTGAGTGCACTAGGGCCAGGTCTAGTTGAATGTCAAGCCTAACTGGAGTGCCCATGCTGGACAAGTTACTTACCTGGACTTGCTGGAGGGAAATAAAACGTCCCCAGTTAACCAGGGCTGCTGCTTTTCCCTCCTGAGTGGTCCAGACGTCAGCAACCAACTTTGCCAGTGTCTCAGAGGAAGCTGTGTGAAGCTGCTGGAGTCTGGCCTCAATGACAGCCCTCCTGTTCTCATAGAAGCTGTCAGAGTACAAATCCAGGGGAGATGTCTGGATGAAAAGGTAAATACAGCTCTGAGGAACTGCCAGCAGAGCAGCTATTCCCAGAATGACAATGTCCTACTTCATATTTTTCTTACTACAAAGTCACTCAAACACTGAGCTGATTTATCTTGAATATGCCCACCACATAAATATTTATTAAACAGGAAACATTTGCATATGTTTTAACAGCCAGTGCCAGTGCAACAAACACTGGCAACATCTCGGCCTCTGCTCTGTTGTTCTGAACTCTAGACAGAGGTTTCCTCTAACAGACAAAGAATTCTGTGCATTCCCAGCGCTCTGTGCAGTAATGTTCCAGGTGGGATTGGGTAGGGATCAGGACTGCTCAGGCACAGTGAGCCGTTTGAGGTGAAAGAACAAAGCCGAGATGAAGCCGGGGCGGATCCTCCAGCGCCCACAGGAAGAGCCCCGGGGCAGCGCTGAACACTCAGGGTGTAAAAGGCTCCTGCAGCAATTCAGCTTTGACCGCTGCTGAACAGGCAGGGCCAGAGAGCCACAGCAGCTGTCCAAAAGCAAATTCAGAGTGCTTAGGAAACAGCCTTACCAAAACAGCTGCCACACAATCCCAGAAAAATACAGCCTAGGAATGACCGAGAGAATCAGGTATGAGCTGTCAGCTCATCATTGCTTATGCCTGAGAATCATGATAGCTTTGCTCTGCATTAATAAGGACAACAAGAAGAGCTATTTGCATGAATTCCATTTCACAGGTTTGTATGGCCTTCGGAGTTACAGCTGTCCCCTTCCTGTCCTGCCTGTGAGCCTGGTGGTTTTCAGCTCAGCCACAAGGACTTCAGCTTCAGATGGTGAAGAAAAATAAAGCCACAAGATCACCTGGAATCATTGACCTTAGAGGGTTACAGGGAGTTATTGGAGAGGGCTGTGTAAAGTTGTTTGCTTGCTTCTTTGAAAAAAACAAGGGATGATGCCCAAAAAAATGGTGGGGTGAGGTGGGTGGAGGTGTTAACAAACCCAAGTTTAAACATAAGGCTATTGAAAATAAACAGACTTTTTTTTTTTCCCCCAATGGAATGTGTCATCTTCCAAGGAGAGGAACAAGGCTGTGGCAGAGCAGTGTTTCTCCACTTATAAAGGACGCCTTGCCCAGTGAGCTCAGCTACAGGACACAAGCATTTAGCCAGGGCAAGATCGGCCTGTCTGACTGTGAATCCAGTCTGACACAGCAATTGGTCACTGAGGAGGCCCTTGGTAATAAACCAAGTATAACGAATAATAAAAAACGAGTAATAAAATGAAGGAAACACCAAGATCTGTCTGGAAAGAGACTCAGATTAAAATGTTAGTCTAATCCCAAATAAGATTTTAACATGGTTGCTGAGTCTACAGCAATGGGCAAATTAATTAACCAAAGAAAGCCTTTCAAAATTACCTGATAGGAATTTCTGAACACGTCAGGTACATCATCCATGAAAATGATATCCCACATTAGAATCCCATACAGTGTAATAAACGTTGAGCCTTCCCCATGAATACCTAAAGGGCAGAATTTAATAAAAATGGAAACATTAATTCCTACAGCAATGTCATATGAAGAGGTACTGAGCCATCACGACCCAAAGCAGAAACAGGCCATGTGCAGGTTCATGGCCAGCTGGTGCCAGCACACATTCCCACTGCAGCTGCAAATGCAGTTCATTCTGCCCCATTCCCCAAGCCTGCTGCTCCCAGGCCAGGGCCCTCAGCTGCAGCACAGCTTCCATCCCTGCCCTGGCCCCACAAGGCTTACTGGGCTAACTCTGACAAGTTTTAAATATACTTTTTAAACATTAAAAGATATACAATATGGATAATAATATATATTAAAAACATGATATATATTTAGAGTATATAATTAGATCTTATCTATTGTATAGAATATTATTCTATACAGCTGTTTCATTTTATTGTAAATGTTACATATTATGCCTTATATATATAAGCATATCTATATATGTAAATACACGTGTTCAAGCATGTATACATGTGCTCCTATATGTGTATGTATGTTCATGCACACATCCGAGCATGTCAAAACAACATGTAAGGGACACGAAGGAGGGCTTCTTCAAACACCTCAACACCGAAAGGAAAACTCAGGCTAATGTGGGCCTCCTGCCAAATGGAGGGGGGCCCTGGCAACAGGGGACACAGAGGGCAGGGTTCTGGAACACCTCCCTCACGAACACACATACTTATGTGAACATAGGGAGACGCACAGGTGTATGAATATATACACAAACACAAGGAATCACTTTTTCACTGTGACGGTGATGAAGCACTGGCACAGGCTGCCCAGAGAGGCTCTGCAGTCACCCTCCTTGGGGATACTGTAAAGCTGGACAGGGTCAGGGAGAGTGGGCTCTTGAGCTGAGGGCTGTACAAGGTGACCCCCAGAGCTCCCTACCAACCTCAGCCACTCTGTGATGTATGTTTGTTATTAGTCTGTTAGTACAATACATTATCTATAGTAGTACAAGTAATGTTACATGTTGTACATACAGATCCCAGAATATGTATGTTATTATATACTATATAATGAACAGTACAGTGTCTATGTATTATACATGTATGATACCTCATACATATCAGAGAGAGCATGTGTGTGTTGGGGTGTGTGCATGGAGCTGGAATGGGAATTCTGGATCATCACTAAATCACACATGGCCACTGTGTGCTCAGAACTGTACTGAGCCAAGACTAATGGTGAGTGGGTGGGAGCGAGGAACTGAGAGGGGATTTCAGCACAGTCCTCACAAATTCTAAATATTGTCCCCTTCCTATTTACCCTTTTCTGATATGGCCACTGTTGCTGCAACAGAATTTGGGAACATATCAATAACATAAAACTATATTAAAATAAATATTTTATAGAAAGATACAAATGTTATCTTTAAAAATAGCCTGCCTACCTTTTTGTATTTTGTTTTTTTCCTGGTAAAGAGACTCAGATATTCTTACTGATCAATGGCTTTTCACAGCTCCTAAGTTGTAAAAATACACAAACAACTACTAATACAGCCTTTTCAAAAAATCCTGCAGTGTTGTGCTATAGGTGTATACTGTTTTCATGGACATCTAGTACCAAAAATAGTGGAGGTTTACATTTTCTTAGTGATACTCCCATAAATGATAATGCTAGCATTTACCCGAAACTGTTTTGCCCTTAGCTGTTCAATGGTAAGAAAGGCAAAGTAAGTGATTTTCTGTGTAGATGAAGAAAAAACACTGGGGTTTTCCTAATACATTTCCAAACCACCATTGGTCAGTGAAGGCAGCAAATCATTAAAGGCCAGGAAGCAGGTCAGGTTGAAAATAAATGTTAGAGCACTTTGGTAAGGAAATGATGTATTAGAGGTGTTTGGGAAGGAAACATAATCAGCCTAAAATCTGGTCTAATGAAATCAGCTAAAACTGGTCTATCAAGCAAACTGATTAGTAAATAGTTTCTTTACTCTCACAGTTATTTTACTGTAAAATATCCCCAAACCAACAGTGCTGTTACCCTGGTCGAAACCATTCCTTCTGTAATGAGTTAATGCCAGCTCCTCCACTGAGCACATGACTGTGGATACACTGCAGTCTTCGCCTTCTCCATCACCAATATCCTCCATGAGAAACACAGATTTTCCCATTCCCATCTGAGGACACATCTTTCCACTGATTGTAACCTGAACATATTAAAACATTTGGTTACTTTGCAGCATCGTGTTAAAAAGCTTTAGCCCAAAACCTCCTTTTCAGTTTTCTTAAAATCAGAACTAGATTTGTTTCCAGAAATCAACTGAAGAAAATTTAACCTGCTACTCCTGTGAAATCATCCTGTTTAGCTTTTATAAACTGGCACATTTTTCAGAAAACAAATGTCTAACAAAAATGCTGGGCAGATGGGAGTGTAGCCTTTCTATATGCAGGACCAGGAGCAAAAATAGAGAAGACTGAGGAGACAGACTCTGGACTGAGACAAAGAAGGGCTGCAGGGAGACATGTGGTGAGGAGGCTGAGAAAGGAAGTGAGGCTCTGCTCTGATTTTGCCCAGACAGAATTATCTTAACAACAGTATGGAAAAGGAAGATTTTTTAAAAATCCATTCTATTATGATGCAAGTGCACCACACTGAATATTTGCATAGCACATATTTAGAGTGCATAACTCCCAAAGGTTCCTAAAAGAACACTGGCATTTTTTTTTAGCCATTAATCTAATGCTGACACCATGCTAAGGTTACTATTACTTATTCTAGCACACAGAATGCTTGGTCTGCACCCACAGGAGGCAATGCACTGATCTGATCAGACTCTTCAGACAGAAAGGCCCTGAGGGCATTACTGATAAATTAGTGGAATTTATGGCTGATCACATCCATAACACATATAAAGCAATGCAAATTAGATCAGTGTACAGCTGACTAACTTCAGACAAGAAGCTGACCAACTTAGAAGCATTTGATTACAAGAGGCTTTTGTTTTAGGAACACATTTGTATTCCTTTTCCTGCAGCATGTCAGTCCGAAGCTGGTGCACCACAGCACGTAACAAGCCTCCCAGATTATTTTCCCTTGTCAGAAGTAAAAGCGGCTCACGAGTTGCTGCTCCCTTGCTTACGTGTGTCACATCCTGCACAGCGAGGAGGGGCAGGTCCTGCAGCAGGCCCTGGAACTGCTTGCAGCTGGGGGAGTCTCTGATGCGCAGGGCGCGCTGGCACAGGGCCAGGCGGTGCCCGGTGCGCACGGCCGGGTCTGCCAGCCCTCTGCGGATGCAGCCAATGGCCTGGCAAACAGCAAGGGGACAAACAAGAGTTTACAGAGACCTCTGCACACCTCTCTGTTCAACAGCAATTGGTTGAAGGAGCACAAACGTGAGAGTAAAAACGAGCATACAGGACAGGGCCACCTTGCCAACTGATGCAGTTAAGTTCTAACCAATGAGTAACATTTTGCACAAGGAGGCTTCTGGATTCAAATTTACACTAGTACAGTAAAAAAAAATCCTCTTCATTTCTACTGATCAGTGTAAGATTAAGGAAGTGGATTCATTTTCCTAGAGAAACTGGTTGTCCGACCTAGGGATTCCTACCAATATCTCCATTTTTAGGAGAGACTACTCCACTGTTCTTTCCATAAGAAATATTTTTAAAAATATTTTCAGACAATGCCTGCAGTGTTTCCAGCTTTCCAGCAGCAGTTGTGAAGATACCTTCTTAGTGTTTTTCAAGTGCTGATGTAAATTCAGAGCCAGCCGATCCCACCATCTCCCTCTGCTGTCAGCACAATACACATCCTGGGCCAGGAGGCTCTGCAGCTGCTGCACTGCTTCCTGTAGCAACGGGATCGTACCTTTATTAACTGGGTTACAAAACCAAGTTCAAGTTAGCTTGTCACTTTGCCTTCTAATTAAGGAATACTACAGAAACTCTGTCTCTAGACAATCCAAACCTACTTTTTACTCCACTACCCAATATGTCTGTTTCAGATGCATATGTGTATTTAAAAATCACTAGAATAGAGATATTTTTATGTAAACTTAAAGGTTAGCTGCCAAAAATACAGTATTTTTATCCTTTCTGTATTCCTTATTGCATATGAAAAATATCCAAGTATTACTTGTTGCTTTTTTGCAGAGGTGGAGTTTTCTTCAGAATAATCTGATTTGCTTTAACATGTAAGTCAGAGGCCTTTGGAGATGTTAGCCCCTAAGGAAGAGGCACGGATTTCGATAAGACTTCTCTTTCAAGATTTTTCTTATTTAAAAGCAATAGCCAAATCTAGTGAAACACAGGTATCTTTAAATAATGAAAAAAGCATATCTCAGCAATAGTCTTATGGTGTATCATATATGGTAAATCTCCAAAGCATAAGCAGAAACAAAAAAACTTTCTACAGCAGCACAAAAAAGGGGCTCTTTTCCCTTAAAAGTAACCTGTTACTAGAACTGTAGCAAGCCCTAGCAAACATTACGACCGTTTTCCAGCCACATCAGAAATGTAAATTGATGTACAAAAATTAAGCACATATTCCTATTCACTTTACCACTTTACCTTATACTTGTGAAGTCTCTGCAGAATTTCAACTCCTTGAGAAAGTATTCTTGTGTACACCCAGCCCACTGTGAAACGTCGCAGGTAATCAGGTAAAACTCTGTGATAGCTGAAAAATAACAGCAGCTCAGATCACTTTAATTACAGCACTTTAAATTAATACAATGCTTTTACTAAGAATCCTTATACCTAAAGCACTTACAAAAATTAAATGCCTTATATATGCAAATTGATCTGAAACGAGTATCCCAGCTGCAAAGTCAAGAACCCAAAGGTAAGGCAATAGTCTGGCTTAGGGAGCAGGTGCAAGCTGCACTTGCACAGCGTATTTTCGTTTCAACACCAGTGGAATTACCAGTTAATCAGTTTTACAACAGATGCAAAACAGTAACTTATTACATCATATCTTGTTACCAACTCATTCTTGTAAGCCAGAAGTCTAACTTCAGAAACAAAGCTGAACAAAAGAAAAAGTCTAGAACAGGAATTTCCTGCCATAAAAGAAGACTAACATCTTTTCAGTAGGCACCTCTGTGTTTCAGGACAGAGTGCTTTGAATGTCTTATTAAAATCAAAATAGATTTTTCCACTGTCTTTAGTGTAAAAAGGAACAGACCTCCAAATGACCCTCTATGAATATTATTTTAAATCAGTTGGCATGGAATTGAGTATCATGCCAAACAGAAGGCTTTAACTTGTGGTGTTTCATTAAGCCAGAAAACAAAATAATTAAAAGAAAAACTGACGATAAAGACTTCAAACCCAACACAAGTTATTTCAGTTCTCAGATATTCAGTAACATTTCCTGAGCAACACCCCCTTGGAAATCTAAAGACATGAATAACCCAGCACGTTTTCCCGTAACATTTGCAACATCATTTTGTTCACAAACAATTTTAATTTCTGCTTATTAACATTTGTTTGAAAGTCATAAAAAGGAACTATGACAAGGGAAAAATAAGGCTGTTGTTCTCCTGCACAGGCACATACAACAGAACTGTTTTAGTGCTTTACCCATGCCTACCAACCTTTTCCCAAGATTTTTAAAAAAGGTCTTTTCATATTGTAACTTAAAACCTAAACAAACATCAGAAGTTCCAAGCTTTCAAGAACATTAAAGTCTCAAGCTTTATCAGGCTTAAATAACATAAGCCTCTCTCAGAAGGAAAAGTACCCAAGGTAAGATAATACATTTAACAGTTTCCTGTGAACATGAGGCCAGTTTCCAGTTCACTACCTCAAAGAGGGATGATTCTTCAGTTTGCTCCAGGTTTCTTTAGCACACAAATACAGCTGATTAGCTTCTTCCCAGTTCCCATTTACCATTGCAGTGGCTATATCATTTGACAGATGAACAGCAGTTGCATACCTGTGGTAAAAAACCACAACAACTGTATTACTTAAAAAGCATCTATAGCTGAAAGAAATAAATTCTTTCCCTTCCAGTCTCCAAAGACATTGAACCATGCAGCTATCTTTATTCTTAATCTTGTAGGATTAGCAGAGTTAAAACTAGCAGAGCACATTATGTTTAAATTTCCTTAATATTGAGAATATAATTTTTGTTTAGCTCAGAATCAGCACAGCAAATGAAGCAACAGCTTTCATCAGATGCTCATGAAGCAAACAAATGTGCTATTTTGGCTCAAAATGCAAGCCACTGTGAATTGCAAGTCCTACCTCAATACAAAAATATATTTAAAATCATTGCAAAATTGACACTTCTACATATTTACATCTGGAGTTCTATATTTGAATTACTTGCCTGCACACGTGCTGCAATAAAGCTTTTCTAGAAATGAACGGATTTCCAAGCTGCCAAAGCTCTCCCTACCTGATAAGATCCTCTCTGTCCTGGAAGACCTGTGTTTTCCTGTTTACTGTGTAACTGGGGAACACCATATGCCCCATGTTAGCCCTAAGGACTATAGAGAGCAGGCCTTGCCCTGCACTGCCGGCTTCCTCCTCCTCCAGCGACTCAGGCAGTGAAAACAGCAGCAGAATTCGGGAAAAGACAGCCCGAGGGTCTTTAGAGACCCTGACACATTTTCCAGCTAGGTCCTTCACCCTGGGAGGACAAATAAAAATATTATAACAAATGTTTTTTACCATCACTTGTAAAAACTAAAATACACTGAATGAAGTATGAGAATAACTTTTTTCCCAAGCCAGTAAATGCATAAACTTGATTTTCCTTGAAAGAAGCAGAAAGACTATAGAGTCTAGTATTTACCATTCTCTTTGACTCATTGTGAATTGAAATGCAATGCTGCCCTTTTTTACTAATAAATTTACTAAATGCATTCCTCTCTTGAAAAGGGTTCTAGATTTCAGTCATTTGAAGCACAACTTATATTCACCTGCAAAATGTAACTGTAAACATTTACCTTTTTAAAATCACTGTCCCAATACCAGCCTGACTCCTACTGAAGATCGAACGCTGCTTTGACAACCTCAGAAAATCATCCACAAGTTGCTGTTTCTGACCATTTGGGTTTGGCAAGTGAAAGATCTTTGCCAGTGTTTTTAGCTCAGGGGCTGAAAGCAAATCCAACCCTTCACACAGGTCTTCCAATTCAGACTCTAAAAGTAAAATCATCCACATATATTCATTCCGTGTTACACACATACACTCAAGCAACACCTCAGAGCACATTCATACAACCTAGTACTAAGCTAACGATTTAGGTTCTTCAAAAATATTTTATCAATGCCATCTGGTTCACCCTGAAATTCTTCTGGATCTTCTTCTGGACCTTTTCACAGGTCTGCTTTGAAGGAATGGAATAAACAGGAAAAAAACACCCTTTACAACTTCAAAACAATAGCAAAGATTAAAAATATCTGTTGAGTTACAAAAAAAATGCTGTTCAGAAAAAAATGGTCTTCTCTATCATCTAATTTGCACTATTTGCATTTTCACAAGACCACTCATCTACCTTATTCTGCTCCTCTATTCTCTTCCCTAGGCACAGACAGTGCATTGAGCTCTAACATGACACAACTGCAGATTTTATTTGTAGTATTTTAAAGGTTTATTGATGCTGGCCTTACCTGTTTGTAGAAATCTGGCTTCAGCCAGTTCTTCAATTATTGGTGACAAATTCACACTTATCTCCTCATACTCTATTTTGTTCACCTTTAACCAGTTCAGCTTGCGTTGAAAAAGTCTCACATACAACTTCTGCCCACCAACTGCAAATTTTATTTAAAGCAGGGAAGGACAAAAAGAGGAGTAAATTCCAAACACAGTACTACACAAAATCACCACCTTAACCAGAAACATTACTTTGATGCGGATACTCTCTAAAACACATTTTAAATCTCCCCATGTTCTACAAGCAGACTTGGTAAAATACCAGGACTTACCTCTCCAAGTATCTAATAAGTTTACCAGAATCTTTAATTTTTGTAGGTAGAAAAGTATTACAATGTATTTTGTAGGTAATGTACATTGTTCAAATGCATTTTGACATGCTTACCCTTCAAGAAATAATTTGTTTTATAGAAAAAGACAACTTCATTTTTCAACTCTGCATATTGTGATGTTAAATAGGTCTTTTTGCTTTCTTAAACAATCATTCAATAACCAAATATTTCATGCTGGGGAACAAAAGAAGCTGTAGTCTCACAGAATAATCCCATAATCACAGAATACCTCTCTGTGCAGCATTTTTCAGCTCCTTATTTTTACAAAGATAAGCCTAATTTTACTAATATATCTACTGAAAACAATGAGGAAAAAAAACTCCTATTAATTTGATTTTTATCAGGGACATATTCTCTTAAAGTACCTTTTTAAAAGACTTTTTAAATACTAATGATGCTGAAATTCAACAAAATAGATTATTACATTTTAGCTGAAAATAGTCTAGCTATTGTTACTACATTCAACAACCTTCTGAATACTTAATTACACCCCCATTAACTTCTACATTTTTTACCCCCATCTGCTGCAGCTGCTTAACTGAAACTGATCATCAAAAAAAAGACACTGAAACACTACCAGACCTAGATATACCTAAGAAATGCCAGATAAACATTAAATGTTTATTTAACAGTTCTTCTGTCCTTAGAAGACTTTTTCAGCCTTTTCTTTAACAGAATGTTTTTAGAACCAATTCACTGGCAGAACTACATTCCAACATATAAGCTTGTCATTTTCTCTCTGGATTTCATAACTCCCTTAAAGTCTGTCCCCAGTTTTTATCATTCTGGAGAAAGGGAAAAGATTAACTCACGGACATTTTTTCTCCAGACCATGGAACTGACCAAACTAGGGCTGTAATAATAATTTCATAATAAGCTTCACAAACTTACACTCACTCACATTACTCACTGAAGAATGGTAGACATTTCAGCAGAAAATAATTAAATGCTGGAAAATACCTATATTGAAGCAACCTCATAGTACTAAGCAGTTACTATGGGATTTTTTGTGTTACGATAACTGAAAGATGACACTTCCTTGGGTAGAAACTTCTAATGTGGGACAGATAACTCATCTACCTGAACTTTTGAAGTATCCTGCCTGGTATTTCTTGAAGGCAACGACATCCATCTGCCAGTTGTCCAGGATTTGTTATCTACTGACTTAGTGCTACCCTCTCCCTTCTCACAGCTCAATCGCTGCATCTTTCCTACCCTGCAAAGAGAGATTGTTTTATCCGTGACCCTCACATCCAGTGCAGACATGGATTATCAGCACCACTTTGCAGTAATTCTTTCTGTATTCCCCACTCCCGTGAGAGGGGAATTCTGAAATCACACTACTGAAAGAGAAACAAGCACTTGTTTATTTAACAGAACAAACTCCTGTTACTGATCAGTGTTGTTCACATCCAGAGAAGGGAATGTGAAAATGGGGAAGATATATCCTGAACATCTCTTTTACTATTTGTCAAAGTAGCCAACGCCTGCATACACTACTGGCCTAACTGTGAGTTTATTCCTGGATCTTTGGATGCAAATGATGTGCACCTACTCCTTGCCTCAGAGAGCCAATAACAAGACTTCTTTTGCTTCCTTTCTTTATATATTCCCCCTTTAACTATCTGTCTACTATCACAAGATAAACAAGGGATCACCAAGCTCCAAGATGTCACTACTGTAATATTCTCATGGCCTGGAGTGCACCAATGGGCTCTGCAGACCGCCCCCCCAGAGCAACCCGATTTGGCTGCTTGTGCCCCTGGCCAGCTCAGATCCACTAAGCTGTGCAAGCCAGGCTGCTGGGAGGGCTGTGTGAGGCTATGTCCCCCCATTCTCTCAGGAGCTGTACCTAACAACATTAGGAGAGTTTTATTTACAGAAAGCCACTGAGGGGTACATCTCCTGAGAAAAAGGAGCTTTTTCCCTTAAGGAATTAATCAAGTTAAATTATCAATTCATATAGCACTTCTCACATAAAACTATGTAACAATGCTCTCTACAAGAGGTAATGTGGAAACGTATTTTTTTAAAAAAAGGTACCTGATAATTTGTAGAACTTGGTTATAATATTCAAATCTTGCTCATTAAATAGTCTGACATCATCTTCATTCTCCAATACTGCTCGCAGCACTACTAAAAAATTCTGGAGGTAGTATGGGTGACCAGGAGAGCTGGGCACAGAGAGGACCTCATCTATTTTATCTAGAATGTCCCCAGTGGAATTGTGAGATTCTACCTTTTCCACAGTTTCTAACAAAATATGGTTCATGTCATTCTTAAAGTCTTCAAGAACTTCCACAGGAAGTACCTCTGCATCATCCCCGCTAAAGCAATTTTCTGTCCCACAGTTCACTTCTGTCTTTGAAGAAGGAGTAACCTCAGTGTGAGGCTGAGTCTCGACTTCCAAATTACTGGTTGGCTCTGCTGAAGTATGGATGGCTAGAGATGTTTCAAATTTATCAGGACCAAGTATCACACCTTCAGACTTGCTTTCTGCTTTGGTGCTCCTTGTACCAGGTGGGAACCTTTTGTCATTACTGTTACCAGTCAGTAAAGGTACCTGAACCATATCCACAAGGTCTTCTCCATTACATTTGTTTATTTCATTTTGAAATTCAGGTTCCCTCTTTGAAAAATTTTGTTCCTGGGGCTCTCTCTGAGAAAGCTGATTTTCTTTCTGAGATCTCTGCCCAGCATCAATCTCATCATCATCATCGTCGTGTGCTGCAGCACTTCTACAGGCACTGCGAACAGCTGGAGGCGAAGAGTTGATCTCTTCATACAAGACCTGTTTTCCTCCCTGCAGACAGCGTCTTCTGGACAGTTTTGAAGACAAGCTTCCCAACGAGACTATTTTAACTGTTCGAGCCTGTGATTCATTGTTAACACTAAAGACTGAACTACTGCTGTTAAAATAAGGACTAGTCTGTTGTGCTGCGCTCCCTCCTGCTTTTGATAAATTACTTTTGGAAGGACTTGTTTCTAGATTTAAGAGGTTCTTTGAAAAATATGAGCTGGAATTATTGCTCAGATTTGCAGCTGGGGGACTCTTACTCCTAAAAAAATTCAGTGTAGCATCAATGGCACCAATCTCACCACCGTTTCTCTTACATGTTTCATCAATGTGCTTATTTATTCCATATCTTGGCACCAATTGCCCACACATGGGACAGCTAACTTTGGCAGGGGGGACATTGTTAAAAAAGGAAGTAATAGAGGATGATGTTGAAGGTGTAGATGGTGTTCCTGTAACTTCCACTTTTTTTGTTGTTTCTTTTTTCTTCTTATTTTTACTGAGTGACAAACTTACTTGTGATCTTTTGATTCCTGAAGACCTAGCTTCTGCCATCACAAAACTTCACAGCAATTACATGGCACAGACAACTCCATTCAGGCCATATTTCTTTATTCTGTAATACTTAAAAGACTTTTCTCAGCTTTTCCTTGTCCATCTGTAATCCTCTGGCACGCCTTCAAGAAAAAAAATACATTGAATGAGTGTGGTCTTCTAAGGTACCAGGTGCAACCAAGATGAACAGGAGTGGAGAAGTCAAGCAATCCTTAACTAACAATGCTACTGCCCTTTAGCTTGCCTCACCAGGCAGGGAAGCACACCACAGGCAAGCTGAGCACTGCAGGTGCCTTTAAATGGCTTAATAAATGGCAAATTAATCTCAAGTCTGCATTTACATCAGCAAGTGAACCTGGAATTCAAACAGGCAAGTCCTCTAATTTTCACAGAATAGTCACTCTTGGAAGGCACCTCTGGAGATCATCCAGTCCAACCCCCCTGCCCAGGCAGGGTCACCTGGAGCAGGTAACACAGAGAACGCAGCCAGGTGGGTTTGGAATGTCTCCAGCGAGGGAGACTCCATGACCCCCCTGGGCATTTCTTCCAGTGCTCTGCCACCCTCAGTGTGAAGCTCTTCCTCATGCTGAGGTGAAACTTCTTGTGGTTTAGTTTATGGCCACTGCTCCTCGTCCTGTCGCTGGGAACATTTTATCATTGCCTTGTTTGCTACTGAGAGGCTATTTTCGGTGCCAAGCACCCGTTTCCAGAGCACACCGGGCTGCCCTGCAGCCCTCACCCTCACGGCTGCTGCGCCTGCCCGAGCCCGTAGTGCGGCCGGGCCGAGCTGCGCCAGGGCCGGGGCTCCGGGCCGCTCTCCAGGTGTTCCGGACGGCGGGGCCCAGGCTCCCGAGTCGTTCCTGGTGCTGCCATCCAAACGTGCCCGCCCTTCGCCGGCCGCCCCGCTCCCGCCGCAGCCCCTCC